>MJUT01056160.1:62151-87260 GCA_002080005.1 Gigantidas platifrons | reverse complement strand
CAGAAATGTTTGACTTTCCCTACAAATATTAAGTTATCATCACATGCTGTTGACCTGATAAAGAATCTATTGACAGAGAAGTCTAACAGGTTGGATTACAGAGGTCTCCTGTTACATGACTTCTTCAGAGGCTTGACATGGGAAAAGCTACGAGAAGGTAACTTATCGATGATTTGTACATTTTTCTTTTGATCTTTTCACACAATAAATACCCATAACATACATAGTGTGTTGATGTGTGAACCAGGGTCGTTCACGCTTCACGAAACAGGCAAAACTTGATACAGAGTCTTATATCAACAACATTCTGTGTATGTAAGAAGTTTATCTAACATTTCAATAAAAACAAATTTTAAACAAATAACAAGCGTCAAATTAAAATTAACAAATCTCATTCAAAGAAATGTGGACAGTACAGTTGCCGTAAATATTTAAACTATGTCCTTAGAAATAATGAGAATATGACTGTTAGTTTGTAATACATAATATGAATGAATGAACCTTAAGCAGTTGCTTTGCTTACGTTGCTTACATTGATGTGTTTTCTCCCTCATTCCAATGATATGACATCATTTTAGGTTTTGTCGTGAAAAGAACTGCACTTTTACAATGAAAAAGATTTTTAATTTACACGTTTACATGTAAATTATGATTTCAGAAATGCCTCCATTTGTACCCCACTTGTCCAGTTTGGATGATACGTCTAACTTTGAAGAATTTGAGAGAATAAAGTATCGACCTGCGTTTGACGAGTACAATTATACTAGAGACTTCAGTGGCAAAGATTTACCATTTGTTGGCTTTACGTTTGTAAAAGGAGGAAAAGATGAAGCTAGCAAAAGGTACAAAGATAGATAACTCTTACATTTAAATAAAAAAAAATGATAGAGGTTTTTACAGTTGCTTTTGCTTTCTTGCTTTTATGGTGTGTAACGCCACTTTCAACAATATTTCAGTTATATCGTGAAGGTCAGTGTTATTGGTGGAGGAAACCGGAGAAAACCACAGACCTACCGCAAGTTACTGACCATCTTATCACATAATGCTGTACAACTCAACCTGAGTGGGATTCGAACTCACAACAACAGTGGCACAGATTGCATATATAGGTAGTTGTAAATCCAACTACCATACGATCACGGCCACAAAGGTTTTTATGTATATTTTTTATGACTGTTTGTAATTGATTTGCCTTCTGTTTATATTATCAGACCTGATTTTTTTCCGTTTTATAGCAGAATTCCGGTTTTTACTGTTACGACTCCTTTTTTTTTAAAGTACTCAGTACTTCCGCTTGCCGATTTCCGCTTTTTTGTTTGCTTCGTAAATTCAGGTCTGTATTATACGTTATCAATTAAGAAAAGCCAGATATTGTGCTTTGATGGACAGCTTCCCCACTAAACACACAACATTAAGGAATAAGAGTAAAGACTCGTTGGTTCGGAATCAGGAGCGACATGTCTGTCTACCTGTGGACTGTTGTTTCAGTGAACTAACTCTATGCAAATCCAACTAAGTTTGTCTAGAGCAAAGAGGACATCATCATCATCTCATCAAAATGTACAATGCTAAGTTTTGTAACCTGTATTCCATCATAATTGTCATTTATCAGACAAAAAAAACAATCAAAATTTAATTTGTTCTCGTCATAATAAACATATGTAGCTGACATAATTGCTCTCTTGGTATTAAACAACAATTACTCACTCACTCATTCTTGACACCAGGAAGTAATTTACATGTATAGCATGGGTGCCTGGAACATTTTAAATGTATTTCCCAGTCTTTGCCATAATTTTTTTCGCCTACTTACCCGAAAGCCAAATTTAGAAAAACAAATTCTTTTATAATCTTCAGTTGTCCGAATCCAGTTTTACCTGTCCTGGACTTCGGGCAAGTGAGTTAGCACGAAGACTGATTTCCTATCTATTTTACCTTCAGCATATAATGTATCTTTTTCAGCGTGAAAGTGCCATTAGAGAGTTTCTGTGATGCTAACACAACATCATCGTCATCTGATCAATACTCCAGCTGTAGTACACCACCACATAATCTACAGGTGACCTTGACAGTGAAGGTAAATGAGTTACATGGGTTAAAACAGAAATATCATCAGTTGGAGGAATCAGAGTGTTCCTTAAGATCAGAGGTAGATAAGTGGAGAGTTACCTGTCAAGACAAAGATGAAGATTTGATGAAAGTAACACTGGAGAAAGAAGTATTAGAGAAAGAATTAGAGTCTTACATTACCAGAACTAACGTAAGTATGGGATCTTGCATACAGTCCTCAAGATGAGCACCGGTCCTCTGGCCCAAGACCAGCAAAATGTTGTTCAGACCAGTAAATTTTTCAGTTTTTGTTTAAAACTATTTAAAAATAAATTCAAGAATTTGATTCAGACCAGTAAATTTGAATTTTCATTTCGAGGACTGTGTATACCCATAAGACTTATTACGTATGCTTCAAGTATGATTTGTTTTTCAGGGTTAGGAGGTTGGGGTTATGGTGTATAACACCACTTTCAACACTATTTCAGTTATATCACGGAGGTCAGTTTTCTTGGCGGAGGAAACTGGAGTGCACAGAGAGAAAACCACTGACCTGGTGCAAGTCACTGATAAACTTTATCACATAAAGTTGTATCGAGTTCACCTCTTCTGCGCGGGATTTGAACTCACAACTTTAGTGGTGATAGGCACTGATTGCACAGGTAGTTGTAAATCCAACTACTATACGATGTCAACCTCAACTGCCCTCTTTTTCAGTTATTTAACAAATTTCAGCTATATTCTTCTGGAAAAAAAATCTAAAAGTTGCAGTACACAGTCAGAAAAGGACTTACCTCTGTCCGTCTGTTCGTCCGTCCTTCCGTCCGTCCAAGATATTTTTCGTCGCATTTTTCTCAGCAACTATTGATGGCAGAAATCTGATATTTGGTCACAAGCTTCATATAGGTATGCCTTATTGTGGGGAGCATTTTTGGACCCATCAGATTCCTACTTCCTGTTTGCCGACTTTGTTGATTTTTATACACATTGACCATATATGCTCATTTTTCGTCGCATTTTTCTCAGCAACTATTGATGGCAGAAATCTGATATTTCGTCACACGCTTTATATAGGTACCCCATATCGTGGGAAGTGTTTTTTGACCCGTCAGATTCCTACTTCCTGTTTGCCGACTTAATTGGCTTTTATACACATTTAACATATGTGCACATTTTTCGTCGCATTTTTCTAAGCAACTATTGATGAAAGGAATTTGATATTTGGTCACAAGCTTCATATAGGTATGCCATATTGTGGGAAGTGTTTTTGGATCCATCAGATTCTTACTTCCTGTTTGCTGGCTTAGTTGGTTTTTATACACATTGAACATATATGCACATTTTTCGTCACATTTTTCTCAGCAACTATTGATGGCAGAAATCTGATATTTGGTCACAAGCTTCATATAGGTACCCCATATCGTGGGAAGCATTTTTTTACCCGTCATATTCCTACTTCCTGTTTGCCGACTTGGTTGGTTTTTATACACATTGAACATATATGCGGGGGGTATCGTAAGTGAACATTAGCTCACAGTTCATCTTGTTTGAAAACAATTATTTAATGAGTTTTGTTAAATCTTATTATACCCCCGCTCCCCGAAGGGGGAGGGGGTATACTGTTTTACCTCTGTCCGTTCTTCCGTCCGTCCAAGATATTTTTCGTCGCATTTTTCTCAGTAACTGTTGATGGCAGAAATCTGATATTTGGTCACAAGCTTCATATAGGTATGCCATATTGTGGGAAGCGTTTTTGGACACGTCAGATTCCTACTTCCTGTTTGCCGACTTAGCTGGTTTTTATACACAGTGAACATATATGCACATTTTTCGTCACATTTTTCTCAGCAACTATTGGTGGCAGAAATCTGATATTTGGTCACAAGCTTCATATAGGTATGCCATATCGTGGGAAGTATTTTTGGACCCCATCAGATTCCTACTTCCTGTTTGCCGACTTTGTTGATTTTTATACACATTGAACATATATGCCCATTTTTCGTCGCATTTTTCTCAGCAACTATTGATGGTAGAAATCTGATATTTGGTCACAAGCTTCATATAGGTACCCCATATCGTGGGAAGCATTTTTTGACACGTCAGATTCCTATTTCCTGTTTGCCGAAGAGCGGGGGTATCATATGTGAGCATTAGCTCACAGTTCATCTTGTTGTTCTAGTTGAATATTTGACAATATAATGCATCATTTTAATATGCTTGTTATTAAAGAATTTCTTTATTGGTATGAAAATGTAAAAAATAATTATGCAAATTTGACAATCTTATTTCTGAAGATTGTGTGATGAGGTCAGTTTTTGAATATCTAATTATCTTATATACATTCACATCTGACATTAATACTGCGGTTTAATTTAATCTTTTTTATTAGGATTGTTAACAGTTGAGCAGTTGTCCTCCATACGCCAGTTTATTTGTCATAGATACATCTTTGTATGGCTGCACTAGTTTTCACTTTTGTAAAATATATTTTCCTTTATTTTTTAGAGTTTAAAAGATAGACTAGAGGTTGTAACAGAGGAGAAAGAATTGTTAGAATGTAGGGCAGAAAAGTTGTATGAACAGATAAGAGAGATGAATTCAGAAGTTCAACAAATAGAGGGAGAGATTCTAAGGTAAGTGTACTACAGGTGTAACAGATAAGAGAGATGAATTCAGAAGTTCAACAAATAGAGAGAGAGATTCTAAGGTAAGTTTACTACAGATGTAACAGATAAGAGAGATGAATTCAGAAGTTCAACAAATAGTGGGAGAGAGAGATTCTAAAGTAAGTTTACTACAGGTGTAACAGATACGAGAGATGAATTTAGAAGTTCAACAAATAGAGAGAGAGATTCTAAGGTAAGTTTACTACAGATGTAACAGATAAGAGAGATGAATTCAGAAGTTCAACAAATAGTGGGAGAGAGAGATTCTAAAGTAAGTTTACTACAGGTGTAACAGATAAGAGAGATGAATTCAGAAGTTCAACAAATAGTGGGAGAGATTCTAAGGTAAGTTTACTACAGGTGTAACAGATAAGAGAGATGAATTCAGAAGTTCAACAAATAGTGGGAGAGAGAGATTCTAAGGTAAGTTTACTACAGGTGTAACAGATACAGGAGATGAATTCATAAGTTCAACAAATAGTGGGAGAGAGAGATTCTAAGGTAAGTTTACTACAGGTGTAACAGATAAGAGAGATGAATTCAGAAGTTCAACAAATAGTGGGAGAGATTCTAAGGTAAGTTTACTACAGGTGTAACAGATAAGAGAGATGAATTCAGAAGTTCAACAAATAGTGGGAGAGATTCTAAGGTAAGTTTACTACAGGTGTAACAGATAATAGAGATTCTAAGATAATTCTAGGTTTGGTGATTTCGTTGATTACATCTATCCCATTGAGCTTGAAATAAAGGATATACACCAATAACTAATAATTCGTTGTTACATGAAAGAGAAATATAGTGAAATTGCTCCTTTAATTTGAAAATGCACCACATTTTATAAAAAAGAATGGCACATTGAACACATCAAATTGTCCTTGCAGAACATTTTTGGAACATTGTGTGTACAAACCCTCAACAAACTGCTTCTTTATTTTTTATTTCAAAAGGGGACTTTTTACCCTTTTTTTGGGTCAAATTTCCAGATAATCCATGTGTTTGAATTTATTGTATATTCTTAGGTCACAGATAGAAGAATTTCAAGACATGGTCACAGAACTGGAGAAAGACAAGGGAAAACTGTTAAAGAAGATAGCAGAAAGAGATAGACAACTGAAGTTATATGTTGAACAGTTAACTCAGAACAAAAAACAAATAGAGAAATTACAAACTCGTTTAGACAAGGTACGTTGAACAGTTAACTCAGAACAAAAAACAAATAGAGAAATTACAAACTCGTTTAGACAAGGTACGTTGAACAGTTGACTCAGAACAAAAAACAAATAGATAAATTACAAACTCGTTTGGACAAGGTACATTGAACAGTTGACTCAGAACAAAAAACAAATAGAGAAATTACAAACTCGTTTAGACAAGGTACGTTGAACAGTTGACTCAGAACAAAAAACAAATAGAGAAATTACAAACTCGTTTAGACAAGGTACATTGAACAGTTGACTCAGAACAAAAAACAAATAAATTGACTCAGAACAAAAAACAAATAGAGAAATTACAAACTCGTTTAGACAAGGTATGTGTAGTAATATTATAATTACATCATCAACAATAAATGAAAACCAACAACTGTACAAACCCCCCCCCCCCAATTTTTCAGGTATAGCATGGCGAGAATAAGTTTTATTTAAAGAAATGATAAAGATGTCCATTTTTGACTTTGTACTAGACCAGCACGCATAGTTGGACTTTTATAGTTTTATAGAGCTAGGTCACTGAAACAACAGTCCACAGGTAGACACTCTACTTGGACACATTATCCTGATTCTGAGCCAACCAGTCTTTTCTCTTTTTCTTTAATGCTGTGTGCTTACCGTAGCAGCAACAATAAATTTTATAGTCATTGGTATGACCTGATGACTTTTTAGAATTGTCAGTATGAGTATATTCATTATTTTAATTATATTTGACATAGCTGTTAGATGCAATTGGTATGAATCCTGAATGTTAAAATAAGTGCTTATTTTAGGTCTCTCAAGCAACAGAGAACAATTATGATTATAATATGATATAGAATTATGCTCATGTCAACAAACATCAGCTGTTTAAACTATTTTTTTTTTTATCAGGAGAGAAGAAAATCAAGAGATGACAAGAAAAGGGATTTGTCACTGCTGGAAACTCGTGAAGAGACACGGAGAAGTCAGTTAGAAGATAAAAACATGGAAATAGCTGATCTCAATAATAAACTACAGGTTAGTTGGTTATTTAGGTTTAGCGTTCAGCTACCATCTATAGGTGTTGCAGAATGATGGTCTGTTTTCTTCTCGCTTTTCCTTTATAACACTCTTGACGTTATTGTGGTCGGTCGGCAAGTACTGTACCTGTTTGGGAATTTAGGTAGCGGTTCACTACATGTGATTATTGATGTATATATTGAATAACGACTTCTATAAGGTTAAGACAGATTTTGTTGGCAAAAAAACAAATTTCATGAGACAAATTTCGGTTGAATAAAATTGTCAAATCTTTTATTTGAATATCATAATTACCGTATGTTTATTTTTCAAAATCGAAAGATATGGATTAATTTACTATAGACAAATTAGATAGATCTCGGTTTTTACTTACATTTACAGGAAATGGATGATTTAATAGAAGCTTATGAGGTTCAAGAGAAAGAGTTCATGGAGAGAGAACAGTATCTTCTTGCTAAATTAAAAGACTGTGAACAAGTTGATAAAGTGGTTAGTACATGTATTACTTAGGTTACTCATATAGTCGAAACTTGTCCTAACGGTCGCCTTGAATTACTAGTCTCCTGCTGTAAACTGCAAGTTTAAAACCATCGCGATCAGATTTACTGAAATACTATTGAGAGTAGGTATATAGTTTTATCAAGTAGTCATCCCCATGGGCAGGAATCAAATTTAATATACAGGGAAACCTGTCTAAAACCTCCTTGAGATCAACTTTTGTGCTTGTAATAGACAGGTGTTTGATTTATACAGGTTGAATTAAGAAAGATTTCCTAAATGGGGATTATATTTAAAGTTTGGTTTATACAGGATTTCGGTTTAGTCCCGATTCGGTTTATATGGATTTCAGTGCATAAAATAAATGGAAATTTCTTGAAAATAACATATAATTTATCAAACTTTTTCATGCTAATAATGACATTTTTACGTGCATAGAAAATGTGCTGCACACCTATTTTAGATTATGATTGTTGATTATTATACCACTAGTGTAATAATTTGGAAATAAAATGTCTGGATATATTATACTATATTTACACATTTACATTTTTTGGGGGTCATGTCAAGGTTCATATTTTCAACCGACCAATCAGTGGTGAGCCTGCCAAATCTTGAGGTATTAAAACCGAGAACATATTGAGAGGTATTGTCCGATTAGTCAATATGTTTTTTATCTGTCTTGCATACGATTGGATGATCAAAGATGAATAAAAGATTGAATTTAGAAGAAAAAAAATTACACAAATTTACATTTACAATATAATTTCTATTTGATGAAACATGAATTAACAAGAAGGATGGGTTGGAATCTAATTAATCAGAATAACCCAGTCATATTTTTGTGTTCTGTGAGTTAAGGTTAATTATGTTTGTTCATTTTGTTGACATTGGTGGAATAGTCGACCATCACTGTTATAACTTTCTTTTCATTTTAACATTTAGGTTCAAATGATAGAGGTTTGTAATCTGTCAATTGAAGCCTCGTTTAAACTTCAGGTAAAATGTCAATTTCAAATACATGTAGCTTGGCACGCAACATTCAAAGCTAAGCATGTTTCAAATAGCAAGCAAATCATAAGACTTTTGAATGTTATATTTTAAAGAGGGAAAATAAGTCTTAATGAGGTCTAAAAGATTTTTTTTTTCTCGAGTCATTCTTATATTTGAAAATCTAATGAGGTCTGACACTTGTTTTAAATGCATGGAAGGGGATGTAAATTTCTAAAACATGTTTTTTTATATCAAATTATTAATTTTGTTTAAAACATGAAATGTGCAGCTGTTTTGAATTAACCAGTAGAAATATATAATCAGATGTGTTATAATTGGAACATACCTTCACGGGTCAAAGGTCTTGCATCACCAAGATATTTTCTCTTATCGCTATTTTGTATACTTTACCTTTGATGCTTAAAACCAATATGTTTCATATCACGTAAGTGCTGAGAAGATTCAAATTATCGCTAAGCGTTGTCAAGGACGCACGTAGTATTAATATCGCTGTTTTCTGATATGACGTTATAATGACATCACATTACCAAATCCTTGATAAACATACTATCATGGCGATAAAATAATTGAAGATGTTTTTTAAAACTCGAGGACGTTTCTCAGTCATCTCTGATCTCAGGGCTTTGCCCTTCGATGAGAGATGACTGAGAAACGTCCTCTCGTTTTAGAAAACATCGTTAAAAATCACTTAGTACAGTGAAACCTGTCTACACCAAACCCTTAATAAAACAGAATCCTGTGTAAATCAATCTTTAAATAAAGTGCTAATGCAGTCTGTGCCAAAAAGCGCTAGCCCTATGCCCCAGTCTAGAAATTTGGGTCTGGCTAGTAAAAATTGCATAAAATTTGCTTATTCAAATAGAAAAAATTCTTCTAAAATGCTGTTCGGGATAGTTTGTAAAAATGTTTTAGGCACAGACTACTAATAGAGGAAACCTTTTGTAAATTTAACCTGTCTATTGCGAACACAAGAGCTGATCTCAATGAAGTTTGGTTTAGACAGGTTTCACTGTCTATATTATATAAAGCCACTTATTTTTTTAAATGTCACCTGTAGTCATTCCTGATCCAATTTTCTTGAATTTTCACCTTTAAAAGCAGAATTAATAAGTGTATTTTGATTTTTGCGTGTATTTTTGTTCAAATTTTTATTTACAAGAATTTATGATTTAAACACAATTTATGTTAATTTTCAATGTCACAATTTTCTGTGATAATATAGTAATATTTGGTGAACAAAATTTAATTTTGTGTTTAAATCATATTTTAAGGAAAAGTAGAAGTATATGCATATTTAATGAAGAAGAAACTATATTTAATTCTGCTTTTAATGCTGAAAATTTCATTAAAATCAAATAAGAAATGACTTAAAGAATCACGGTTTTTGTATGAAATATTTTAGTGCAGAAAGATTTTTGACCCTTTACTTTATATTCTGATCTGCTATAGCATATTGCTTCTATGCAGAGTTGTTTTTCATTATAAATTATACAATCCGATCTCATGCATGAACATTTCCAAATGCATATACATTATATAAGCTGCAAATGATTCAATATTATTGAATTTATATCGGAAATAGATACCATTCCCATAATATTATTATTCCTTTTCTTGCCCTGAGCTCAAGGGGTAAGCCAAAGGTAAGCACAAACCAAAGACGACCACATCAGTGGTATAGTGGTTAGCATGTTCTGTGGTTGTGGTGCTATTTCAGTGAGCTAGTACTATAAAAATACAACTGTAAGGCCATGCAAAGTTAATTTCTTGGTTCTCAGGCCCACCCGCATGTGGAAATTCGTCGCCGCATTGCCGATTTTTTTGCAAAAATAGTAAAAAAAAAAATTAAATGCGGTAGCGCTGTCCGTACGGAAAAAACAACCACATCCGTTTTTCTCTTATATCGCGTGGTCGGTGAAACGCTTTAAAACGCATCATGCTTAAATGAGATTTAAAGCATCGTTATGACAATGTATAAATAAAAAACGTGTTTCCGTTTGACATTTAGACAAAATGTCAATCGTTTCTGTGCAAATTCGGCACAAATGTTTGCCAGTTTTACCAGGAAACATAATAGGGGGCTTCTCCGAAGCTTGTACCTTATTGGAATTGTTTACGGAGATAAAAAATGGTACGTTGTGATGTTTCTGCCACCATCGGAAGAAATAAAATTGAAATTTTCAATACAGTAATGAAAAGATTTATACATTGCCATATTTTTCACCAAAAAAAAGAAGAAAAAATGCCTCCCTCATCACTTTTTACAGCAGTAAAAGGATAAAAAAAAATGTCGCCCTCCCTCATCAATTTTGACAAAAAAGGGCCTGAGAACCAAGTAATTAACTTTGCATGGCCTAAGTAGGTTGGTCTAGCAGAAAGCAGAATCATCATCATCTCATCAAAATGTACATGAAACTTGTTTTTGCCATGAGAAAGCTGAAAAATTGGTGACTTGGCTTTAAATAACAATCACTCACAGTCACTCCTATGTAACATTGGTACTTGCCTCTTTTTTTTTTTTTATTACAAAGCTTTGTATGGAGCAGATTAAGACTAATCAGCTGATAATCAGTATTAAAATGTCCAAACAAAATGAGATGTCTATTGTAGGATGGTGCTTTAAGTTTGCTAATACGATGGAAATCGTACAAGCAGATGTCAAAATTCCCGATATGATTTGTCAATATTATAGTATTTTATAGCTGAAATGCTACTGCTGACCTGGCATCAAACAGTATTCACTGGCTCAAAATTACAAATATTTGCCAAAAAGAAATTATTTTGGGTTTAGTAATATGCAGTTAGCAATATATTTGTGAAATTTTAAATTGTTGTGTTTGTTTTAGGAATGGTGTGTACTGTTTCACACCAAATCTCAAGAATATGCAGTTAACAATATATGTGTGAAATTTTAAATTGTTATGTTTGTTTTTAGGAATTGCGTGTACTATTTCACACAAAATCTCGAGACAGGAAGTCAGACGGCAAAAGTAGGAAGAGAATTGATGAACTAACGAGCTTAGTACAAAAACATTCTGATGATGCAGATTTCTTTAGAGAGAAAGAGGAAGAATTCGAAGAACAAAATAAGGTATATTTATGGTGTTTAATGCCATTTTTAACAATATTTCAGTTATATTGTGGCAGTCAGTTTTGTTGGTGGAGGAAACTGGAGAAAACCACTGACTTACCCATAAGTCATTGAGACACTTTATCCAATAATGTTATATTTATTACACCTCGCCTGAACTATAGCCCCTCTCGTATATTATGTTATTGATGCATGTGATACAATGTAGAACATTGATTGGAATTAGTCGTTGGACATGTGGTCAAATTAAGTAAAAATGACTCGACATTAAAATGTTTTGCTGGAAAACTGGAAGTGATGCACTCCCAATAGATACGAGTATTCTGAGGTGTATAATACATGTCCCTTCTTGGGTCTTATCTATAAATGTTTGTCATTCTGTGGTTTCCATTATATTCGTTGGCATCATTTTTCATAAACATACTGAGATTATAGTGGATATTTGAATGCATGGTTTTTATGCTTACTCGTGACTTCTCTTGTTCAGTGTAAGAAATAAAAAAATGATGTATGATAGACAACAGGTCTATAAGGTTTATATGTATCATAGACCTATTTAGAATGTCATAGCCCAAAGCCGCAATGTGGCTTTGCACACCTCGCAAAGCGAGGTGTCCCTTACGGCCGGGGGTCTGGCTCAAGGCCCCCAGAAGCTCTGGGTTAAATGGTGCAAAATCCTGCATTCTAGGCATCTCCTGGAACATATCTTGAAGCTACAGATTTCCTACTTTCTTACTGAAATATTTCCATCAAAACATATTTTATTTATTTTTTTACTGCAAGTCAAATCAAGTCTTAAATTTTAGCTGTTCTACTCACCAACTATATAAAGTACATAAATCAAAGTGTTAGCAACTTACTTTATTTTTCATGTAATCAATATACATGTACAGATAATGATAGTTGTTGTATGTGGAAAAAATAAAAAAAATAAACCGTTTATTCCTCTGCATAAAAAAAAAACACTTTTCTCTCTCTCATTTTCACATTCATCTTGTTCATTATCACTGTCATCAGAATCATATTCAAAGTCATAAATTTCTACCACTATATTATCTTCATGGTTTTCTGCTCTAACTTCACCTTTCCTGTCTTCTGCTATTTCTTCATTCTCCCTGTTTTCTCACTGTCTTCTGTTTGCTCCTCTTTTTCTCTTTCTTCACTCTCACTGTCTTCTGCTCTATCATGACTCTCCCTGTCTTCTGCTCTATTCTCACTCTCCCTGTCTTCTGCTCTATTCTCACTCTCCCTGTCTTCTGCCCTCTCTATATCTGTTTCTACATCTATAGCTCCAGACACGTATTTTAATTTGCCAAACATCAGAAAAGCAAAACACGTGTTTGTTTACTTATTGAACTGTTCCCATTATAGTTTAATTGTCTACGGTATATTCGTATTACATTTTAGAAAACCAGTTCTATAAATGGTTCAAAATGAGATGCGTAGGTAAAGGACCAGTACAAGCATAACAAATAAAAATTACGTAAGCAGCAATGGAGATCAATCAACACAGGTCAATAACGAGCACACGCCGTCAGCAAACAAATACAAATAACTCGACAGTCTGACACTTTTAGATTTATCTTAGACCGGGAATTGATCATAGACAACAGGGCCAGATTAAAATATAGCAAGATAGACCGACACGATTTTTCATAGCCTCGGGCTATCGGTCCACCGCGAATTTCGCACACTGTTGTTACTTATGCCTTTCTTGGGGCACTAAGTTTTGTGGTTTTGATGATATCAACGAAAACAATGAAAATTGGTATTCAGCTACCTAATAAATATTGTATATAAAACTTACCTAGGTTCGTTAAAAAACATTTTAAGCAAATAAACAAAGTATAATAAAGAGCTGATTACAATAGCTCTGGAAGTGGCATTTAAACTCTCAGAGATAAACAATACCATTTGAATCATCTTTAACTCATGAGAGTATATTCTGCTTTTTGGAGTTGACTTGCAGTCGCATGCAAAAAACGACCTTTCATGTGTCTGAGAGCCTCTATAGTTATTAGCTTGAAAGTGACATTAAATAGTAACGTTCCAGTCTTTAAAGGGTTAGGGTTTTGGTGTTTGACACCACATTCAACAATATTTCAGTTATATAGTGGCCATCAGTTTAATTGATGGAGTAAAACCGGAGAAAACCACTGACATGCCGCAAGTCTCTGAAAAACTTTAGCACATAATGTTGTATCCAATACATCTCGCCTGAGTGGGATTCAAACTCACAACTTTAGTGGTGATAGGCACTGATTGCATAAAGGTAATTTTAAATCAAACCACCATACGATCATGACCACGTCGGTCCCCAGTCTAAAAGTGACCTTTGAACTTACATATATGTAATTTCTCTCACAATGTTTATTTCGTAAAAGATGTCAGTAGAAATAAATATCTTTTCTTACATTTTTTTATCTCGCATTTAAGAATTGAATGCATTCTTTTGAAGTTTCATAGGAATATGAAAGCATTGACCGAAGTACATGTTGAAAATGTAGTTCGATCAACGCTTTCCTACCCCAATGAAACTTCAAAAGAATGCATTCAATTCTTATAATTATATTTAAATCACACCAAAATTTAATATAGTTGAATTTTTCGTTGTGAATTTTATTTGTGTTAGATTATTTGCTGTTGGAAATTACTACGCCATTGATTGTTTACATCTGACGTCGTCATGGAGGCACGTGCAAGTTCGGGTTTGAGTTTCATTTGGATGTGAAACATCTCTTTTATAATCATGTGACCACTTCATAACCAATAATATTGTAACATTTCAATGAAAAATAGAAGTAATGTAATTATATTAATTTGAATGAACTAAGTTTTCTCACCATCTTTTACAGAAATTGGAAACGGAAATAGACATGCTACGACATCAAGCCAGAGTCACTAGCCAGACCAAAAATAATCTATTACAACAAGTGAAAGTATACCAAGATGAAATCACAGAGTTAAAGGGCAAGATCAGGGTTAGTAATACATGTATATGATGGAGAGGTACAATATTGGGTACTCAAGAGTGTGGAATAGTCATGCCCAATTTGTCAGACTCGTTCACAAAGCCTGTCGTTAAAGTAGATTTTACTTGCTAGCATGACTTGGAACAAGAAAAAGATAACGAGAAATAATGAATTTCTAAGTTAGGTGTATTTCCCTAATAATTTTTCCAATAATATTTATGATAGTAAATATTTATGGTTAAAGCTCAAAGGTTTGTTGTTTTTCGATTGGAATTGGTTGTTATAGTTGTGTTCGGCAAGAGGTTTAAAATACGCAGAATCATAATTTTCAAGTTAAGCATTTATATCCCGATAGCAATAATGATTCTTCTGCATCTGCTTAGCGATAATTGGGACCGTGAAAAAAGAGAGTTTTTTTTTACAGTTCCGAATGTGATGTTTCCTTGCCCAGTTTGATACAGAGATACAAATAATATACAAATCATTTATCAATCATCGTTGTAATCACAAAAATGGACAAATACACCTGCGTAAGGTTCTAGCGTTAACGAACCACCTGAAATAAACAACAAATCATAAGTGAGCTTTGCAGTATCTATAACCCAACATGGACAGAATCTCTAGAAAACCACAGAATTTACACAGTTTGATAAACAGATATGGTCAAAATTTGACTAATATATACCCAATATTACTATAACAAACCAGGAAGGTGAGCGGTCGAGTTTTTGTGGGTTACAGATATCGATAATTTTTCTATTGATTTTGGTACTCTTCCGACAATGTTGTATGTTTTGTTTTTTTATTTTATTAGAAAGAGCTGTTCTATTTTAATTGTTATGTAGGGCGCCGTTGTTGTCATGATCGTATGGTAGCTGGATTTACAACTACCTATGCAATTAGTGCATATCACCGCTAACGCTGTGATTTTTCTAATCTCACTCATGGCGAGGTGTACTCGATACAACATTATATGATAAAGTTTGTCAGTGACTTGCGGCAGGTCAGTGGATTTCTTCGGACACTCCTGTTTCCTGCACCAATAAAACTGACTGCCACGATATAGCTGAAATATTGTTGAAAGTGGCGGTAAACACCATAACCCCTAACATAATTGTTTTGTATTGTGTAGAGCTTACAAGAAAGCATACAACTGTACATGGAAACTGAAGATAATGCTAAAAAAGAAGAAGCTCTTCAGAAACAGGTGAAGGTATGTCAAATTAAAATTTATATTATACAGAATCTGTGTTAGGCTATAGTTGGTTTACGGAAATTGATATAAAATAACTGGTCTATTTACATCTTGTTTGTGAGTAACTACAGTAATCGCCCTTTTAGAAGGGCCCCGTTCTGCAATGAATAAAGTGGTCTTATAAGAATGATGGCCTCTCTTGAAGGGAGAATTAAGATTTGAATAGTATTTTACTATCTCAGTGCATCTGAAATCTGGCCTCATAATAGGGGTGACCTTTGGTGGAATTGGCTTACTGTAACATGAAATATGTGCAGGGCTTTCTATATTTTTCAAGTGTACCAGTACTTCACTATTTAAAGGTGGTACTTTTTATTAAAATTTGAACAATTTTCATGAATATCTTATAGAACACCCTTTAAAAGCAGGAGGTACCAAAGACCATTTTAGGTGGTTAAAAGTACCAGGTACCGCCCCTTATTGAAAGGCCTGTATGTGATTCTCTGTCATACGCTTATGCTGAAATTTTTGAATATATCACTTAATTTAGAAATGTGAAAAGTCGAATTGTTTGGGTATTTCTATAAATAGAAAGGAGGAACAAATTTAATTGGACAATATTTTAGGTATTGGCCAATTACATATGTTATATTTGAAGATTTACATGTTTAAAAAAAAAAAATTTGACAGGAATGCGATAGAAATTTTATACCGGTTTTATTTTTCAGGCTTCAGAAATATTTTTTTCCACCAAAAACAATGACTGTTAAAACCACCATTTTATTTTTCAGACTTTAGAAATAGAAGTTGATTTGTTGCACGAAGATAAGAGAAAGCTACGTAGTGATGCTATCAAACATCAACAAGAACTAGACGACAAGAAATTCAAAGTAACAGAACAGGAGAGGGTACGTGTTATATATGAAAACTTTATATAAATATGATATCTGGCCTGTTGGGGATTTGATGTCATTTTGACATCTTTTGTTTATTTTGTCCAATAAAAGCTTTTATCGATGATTTGTACATTTTCCCTTTGATCTTTACAATGATGTCATCTCACCAAATCTTCGATAAACATACTATCTTTTATATGTTTTGCTCCAAATGGATTGCTCTGAGAAATCCATTCTCACACAACATATCAATGATAGTATATATATGTCATGAAAACTAATGTGTATAAATTAAGAAAAGAATCATAGAATTTTGAAAATTAACTCAATGTCTGCAACAGTTGAAAAACTGTGAGTTATTTCCCTTTCAAAATATTTTTGCTACCTTTACCAAATGATACTATGAACAGTGATTGGGATTACCACGCGCCCTGCGCCATAGTCGCATTACCCGACGAAATGGCGCATTAACACATAAAAACTCTGCGTCATACGCGCGCATTCGTTTTCTGGTGAAGTCGGACGTACATACAGCCGAACCGTTCTGTCAAGACTGCACGGACATAGTCCCATTGAAAAAAATTGAATCCCAATCTCTGTATCTAATTTATAATTTAGTTTTTATTTCAAAATGATCTGTGAAAGTTCAACTGCAAATCAACATCGATATCTGGTACCTTGTGTACATACAATTTTATACCTTTACATACGGAATTCAGGCTTAAATAAATCGTAAACCAGTTTCAAAAACTGATATATCTGATAACCGCAAAGTACAACAACGAGCAACACTTTCCCGGCGGGAAGTATCGGATACCGATCAGCATGTCACTTTCCCGTGGTTTTTTTACTTTCCCAGGAAATGTGAAATGGGAATTTTCATGCATTGCACAGCGTTTATCATGCATATCAGATGGATTTTTTTTGTCCAGATCAAGGTTTAAGCCAAAAATAATAAAAAAAAGTGTTAAGTTCAAGCTCGTATGTCCTTCATCATATTTATTCAAACAGAAGGGTGTGAGTTGTCAGATAGTTTATATATCTCCTCCACCCATGTATTAAAGTTTGTTAAATGTTTTTATTCTACATTATTTTTCACACTGGATTTTGGCACATAGTTCTGTCATTATGGCCCATTCATATCAAAAATGTCCCATTGACAAGGAAGGGAAGGGGGCCATAGTCCCATTGATTTTTTTTTAATCCCAATCACTGTATGAAGATGAAATTAAAATTTTGTTTTTAGTTTCTGTTAACTGTAAAGGGAGATAAGCCTTTAACATTTTACATTGAGTATGATAAACTATGATTTTTTTAAAGAAGTTTTTAATGTTTTTTTTAACAAACATGTATATTTAATATTTGTATTAATGCTTTGCATGGCTTGAGATCTAGATATTAAACATATATTTACCTGAATATACTAATACAATGACTATTTATACAGTCAAACCTGTATATTGTTTTCTTTATTGTTTGCTGTTTTTTAAACATTTTTTTCATTTTTCCAGGGTTTTTTTCTGCTTGAAAATTTATTCTTTTAGCAGCATTGTATTTATAGCTAGTTGTTAAATATGAGTTTTCCTGTTGTTGAAATAATATTTCCTTGCATGGCAATAATATAGCAGTCTGTTCCAAAACCACTTTGACAAACGTCAGAAAGGCATTTTACAGGGATGATTTTTTTCAGTTATTTAACTTGTTTCACCTCTGGAGAGAAATTGCTGAAAGTTACTGCACACAGCCAGAACAGGTCAACATTGGATCATTTGAAAGGGAGTGTAGATGGTTTTGGCTATTTTTGATTGATTTTCATTTTTTTTATTATCTAATCAGAATCATCCCTGATTTTAGAAGATTTAATTTTCTGGTTGATTAAGCAACTTACATGCATTTTTTTCACTAATCCAAACCAATTTTTACTAGACCTTTATATATTATACAGCTTGTTTTATATATATATCTTTTACATGTAGCATCATGACATTATAGTTAGTGCATGTACATGTATCTGTAGTGTATAACACAATCCTATAGCTCCTAGTAGCATAGTATTATAGCTTCTTATATATTTATAGTACAGTCAAACCTGCCTTAAGAGCTCACCTTTGGGACAAAGAAAAAGGGATCTTTTACTTGACAGATGACCTCTTTAAAGAGATTCAAATATTCTTATGAAATTATCTGACTGGTCAAGAAAATGTGACCTTTTAGTCAAATCTGTATTAAGACAAAGAAAAACTGGTCCTTTAAGACAGGACCTCTTAAAAGAGGTTTGAATATTGATATGAAATTATCTATGATTGGACAAGAAAAAGGTGACCTTTTAATACAGGTGACTGCTTAATAGAGGTGACATCATGGGCAAGTTTGACCGTATATAGATATGTAGAGAATATATATATTGTACCTTTTATAGCTAGTACTTGTATCTGTAGTCAGTGTTTCAGCTAGACTTTAAATCTTCAGGACAATTGCCAGTTTTATCAAAATTTCTTGAGGATATTCTTTAATAATTAAACTAACTTTTATAAAATTCTTCATCTGTGAGACCAGTGCCTAGCTGAATCACTACTGTATATATAACAAAACCCTATTAGCTCCTAGCAGCATGGCAAAATATATCTATGTTGGTGTGGGTTAACCCTGGCAGACCATGTGTAATTTGTTAATAGGTGTTTGCTAATGTTACACAGACAATATCACGACTGAATAGCAAGCTGGAACGGGTGGAACGACAACTGAGTGAGACACGCGACAGAGACGTGGACTTGAGAGTGAAGATGAGAGAACAACAAGACTTAAGGTAAGATGAATTAATAAAAAATTGTTTTGTTTTGTTTTACCCCCATGTACAGTCAAACTTGCCTTAACGAATGCCTTAAATTAGCGGTCACCTGCTGTGAACAACTAGTTTTAAACCCTCGCGATCAGATTTACATGTTGTTTTAACTCAGTCAGCGGTGACTCAAAGTCATATCACATCATATAAGTGTACTGGTTTTTAACATACATTTTGAAAACCCTCCTGATCAGATTTACGTGTTGTTTTAACTCATCTGATCACTAACACGGTCAGCGGTCATTCATTTCAAAGTTTATCCCATCGTATCAGTTGACTGGTATTTAACAGTCACTTTTCGTCCTAAGCTTTAAATAATCATTGATAATTAACTTTCAAGGTGTTCTCAGATTGTACCAATTAAGTTATCAAATTATTGAATAATTAACGGTAATTATTTAACTGTAAATAGTTACAAAAACACTGCGGCAATACAAAGTGACCGCCATGTTTTCCAATAAATTACCTTCCTGTAGCAGTAATATATGAATCATTACAGACCAGTTTGATCTTAAATAAGAAGTCAATTTTCCTATGTCCAAAAGGTGACCGTTCCATACAAGTTTGACTGTATTGTAGTTATATCCCTCTCTGATAGATGGATATATTATATACTTGTTTAATTTGAAAATTAAATTATACCCCCACTCGTAGAGAGGGGCTATATTGCAATCACCTTGTCCGTCCGTCCGTCCGTTCACACTGTCGTAACAGATATCTCAGCTTCTACTGGAAGAAATGATTTTATATTTGGTATATGGCTTTGGCATGGTGACTTGTACCATGTCTCCCCTTTCCAGGTTTACGGCACATCTACTTCCTGTTTACAGTGCGACTTATAATTTTTCATGTTTGCTGTAATGAAAACTTTCGTAACAGTTATCTCAGCTTCTACTGGAAGAAATGATTTTATATTTGATATATGGCTTTGGTATGGTGACTTGTACCGTGTCTCCCCTTTCCAGGTTTACCGCACATCTACTTCCTTTTTACCGTGCGACTTGCAAATGAACGAGTGGGGGTATTCTTAGCACGACGTAGCGTGCAACATCTTGTTGTTATGACATTTGATAGTTTGATTAGAATTTCAATAATATATCAATTATGTCATGGCTCTATAAGGTATATTTTGAATTGTATCATCAAGTTTACATTTTTGCTAATTATGGAAATGAAACACATAATCATTAGAAAAATCTTCTTCTCTGAAACTACGCAGCCAATTTGAACCAAACTTGGCAGGAATAGTCCTTGGATGGTTCCCATTTCAAAATGTAATATAACATTCTGGTTGGTGCCAACTTTATTCAAGATAGAAAAAAATATATAGAATTCATCATTTGGTCAAACTTGCCTTATTTCAAGCCAGAATCTGCTTATATTTGTCATAGGGCCATCATGGTCGTGATCATATTATAGTTGGATTTACAGCTACCTATGCAATCAGTGCCTATCACTACTGATGTGAGCTCAAATCCCACTCATGACAAGGGTGTACTCGATACAACATTATAGGATTAAACACTGTTTTTTAGGAAATTATCTATGTATAAACTTCGGCAACTCACTCACAAACTGAATAAAGTCCAAAGGTGAACTGCCGGAGTTTATACATACATAATTTCCTAAAAACACAGTGTTTAATCGTTATAATTCTTATTCTTGGACATCGTGTTGTTTTCGACGTTAGATACTAATAATTCTTGGTGGATTATTTTTTCATATTCCTACGCCGTAACACTACAAAAAAATGTAGTACAGTAAACGGAAATATTGATTTATAAATTCCTTTCGAATGACGTAGAATACGTGACGATATCCAATCAGATTGCGAGTTATTGATAAATTCTAGTAAGAATAGAATTATTATGTGATAAAAGTTTGTCAGTTACTTGGTTTTCTATGGGTACTCCGGCTTCATCCACCAATAAAACTAACAGCCACGATATAACTGAAATATTGTTGAAAGTGGCATTAAACACCATAACTATAACCTGCGGAATTTTTCATCTTTAGATAAAAGTTTGTTCAGGTGAGTGATTCTGGCTCATTTGAGCCTCTAGTTTATTTTCTACTAATTGATAATTCTAGCTATTTGATAGTTACATACTATTGTGATCTCTAAATTTTTTTTTATCACAGAAATAAATTATCCAGTGAAAGAACGGCTGAACTTGAAAAAGAAAATCGAGATCTGAAAAGGAAAATCAGAGAATTGCAAGAGGAAATTGAACAAATGAAAATAAAAGCTTCTTATTCTGCAGATGAAAAGGCGGAAATATCACGGTTAAAAACGGAAGTTGTAGACAATATTGAAAAACTCAATAACGTTCAAGAAAAACTGGATCATTGTAAAAAAGACAAATTTGATCTAGACCAAAAAGTGAGAAACTTGCAAATGGAAAATGACAATCTTCAGAGTTCATTGAAAAAGTCCAAAAATGATGTGAACCACCTTGAAAAACAAGTCGAAGAATTGAACAATAGTCGAAAAGAGCTTGAAAAAGTCAAACTAGAAAAAGACGCACTAAATTTTAAAGTCAAAGAACTTGAGCAGACGGCAGAGAAAGCTCAGACTGCTGATCAGTTTAAGAAGGAACGAGACACTTTAGAAATTAAGGTGCATAATCTGGAAAAGGATTTGAGTGATTTGAAAATTTTATCAGCCAAACGTTGGAACAAAGTGGAAGATGCCGAAGACCTAAGACAAGAGAACAAGTTAGTATTAATTAATTTTTTTGCTCACCTGACCCATGCGAGCTTTTGGCATCCGTTGTCGGTCCGTCGTCTGTAAACTTTTCACATTTCAATCTTCTCTGAAGTTACTGTGCCAATTAGAACCAAACTTCAGAAATGGTGTTTAGAAGGTCCTCTACAAAGACTCCTCATTTCGCTTTGTTTAGACATGAAAAAACATGGCGAGCTCAGGAATTCTTGATTCTGATTGATCAATATTCATAAAAAGAATATTCTTCTGTGAAATTATTGTGCCACTTGGAACCAAACTTTACGGGAATGATGTTTAAAAAAGTTCTCTACAAAAAATTCTCATTTCATTTTGAATAGACGCACACAAAAACATGGCCGTCACATGCAATTCTTGATTCTGATTGGCCAATGTACAAAAATAGTCTTCCCATCTGAAATTACTGTGCCAGTTAAAACCAAACTTTGTAGAAATAGTGTTTGGAAGGGATCTTCTATACAAAAGCCTCATTTTGTTAAAATATTGCAAAAAACATGGCTGCCAATTAGTCAATTGTTTTTTCCCCTAATGTCAATGAGAAGAAAAAATTGACAATGGGTCAGAGGGTAATATTACCTATTGCCGGGCTCTTGACATTTTTTCCCCCTATCATTGACTATAGAATTAATATCAATTTTTATATAGTGTCTAATGCCTGTGTTCTATTAACTTTTAATAATCATGTTGAATTACCTCCCCCTAATTTGTATTCAATATGAAACAAGAATTCTGAGAGTATTGCACATAGCAATACATTGTCCCCTACCGCCGCAAAAATCAGAGGACCTAAAATATTAGAAGTATCACCTTGCAGTGACTAGATTTTAAATTAAGTCAATATCTCGAAGGATGTAAAAAAAATCTGGACAACTTAAAATAGAGAACAAAAAATACAAGTTCAAGGGCCATAACTCAGCCAAAAATCATTCGACCAGAACGAAATTCAAACTTAAACTGTAACTCATTTAGATATAGCCACATGCCATTTATATCAAGTCAATATCTCATAGGAGGTATAAAAAAAAGTCCGGACAACTAAACATTTGAACAAAAAATACAAGTTCAAGGGCAATAACTCAGCCAAAAATCATTCGACCGGAACGAAATTCAAACTTAAACTGTAACTCATCTAGATATAGTCACATACCAAATATCAAGTCAATATATCAAAGGACGTCAAGAAAAAGTCTGGAAAACTTAAAATTTGAACAAAAAATACAAGTTCAAGGGCCATAACTCAGCCAAAAATAATGCGACCGGAACGAAATTCGAACTTAAACGGTAACTCATCTAGTTATAGCCACATACTAAATATGCAGTCAATATATCAAAGGACGTAAAAAAAAAAATCGGGAAAACTTAAAATTTGAACAAAAAATACAAGTGCAAGGGCCATAATGCAGCCAAAAATCATTCGACCGGAACGAAATTCGAACTTGATCTGTAACTTGTCATGGTTAAGCTATATACCAAATATCAAATCAATATCTGCAAACATGACGAAAAAAAGTGCGGAAAACTGATCAGACGGACGGAGTTCAAACCTAAAGTCCCCTTCGACTTCGTCAGTAGGGGACTAAAAAGCATCTGTTAAGGTGTTTAAAGCGATTTTAAATCAGTCTCAACAAATAGAGTTTGAATAAAATAGTATCAAATCCATGGAAAAATTCTGTTTAACAGTTTTATATATAAAAAAATTGGTTCAAATTTGCAGTTGAAAAACAATGTGGTTAAATTTTATATACATACATGTATGTATGAGGTAATTAATCAGAATGATCTCTCAGCTACATTTCACTGAAAAACACAAGACCTACTCCTTTTAGATTTATCAGCAATCCAATTTAATAAATTTCTAATAAATCATTATAATGTAGCTACTCTTGCATTCGAATATATCGAAAATAAGCCTTGAGTGACCGGATTCCTGCTCAGGGGAAGTGTACCCGATACAACATTATGTGATAAAGTTTGTCAGTAACTTGTGACAGGTTGGTGGTTTTCTCTGGGTACTCTGGTTTTCTTCCACCAATAAAACTGACCGTCATGATATAGCTGAAATATTGTTGAAAATGGGGTTAAATACCACAACCTTTACGGTTACCCAATTTAATTTCTAATAAATAATTATATTGCAGCTACTCTTGCATTTTGAAAATTATCGAAAATAATCCATGAATAACAGAACAATACAGTAATTCACGGTCCTTAAAATTATGCTTTGTGACATCATTGTAGGTTTTTGGAAAGTAAAATCAAGACACAACAGAACAAACTGGAACAGTTAGAAATCACACTGAAAAATCTAGAGGAACAGACAAAGGAAATCAGCAAGAAAGATGGAAAGATCAAATGTTTAATGGAGGAGCTGGATAGAGTTAGACTAGAAAAAAGGTCAGCAGAGGTCAAATTGTCTGAACTGAACCGTGACCTGGAACAGAAGCAACGTCAGAGCACAGATACAAAGAGAGATGTGTTACATGTAGAAGAAAAATTTCAAAAGGTACCCCAGTAGTATCCCTCACTCACTTTTCATTATAGACTTACAAAAAAAATTGATAATTAACTTTCTAGGTGTTCTCAATACACGATTTTACTAATTAATCTATCATATTATTGAATCATTTGCTAATTAACTGGAAATTGCTGTAAAAACGCCAGAGCATTACAAAGCGACAACCACATATTTCTCATAAAATGCCTTCCTGAATAGTAATACTAGAATCATTGCAGAACGGAACTGAAAATCTGGATCAACTGATCTTAAATTCGCTGTAATTTGTCTTATCTGGTCATTTTTCCTTTTATCCAATGGTGACCATTGAATAAATTTTGATTGTACTAGTAAAATGGCATAAATTGAGGTTTTATTGTCATTGGTCAGCATGATTGTTTGTTTGTTGCTTAAGGTCCGGCTGCAAATATTTCAT
>MJUT01056160.1:46808-61244 GCA_002080005.1 Gigantidas platifrons | reverse complement strand
TGTATTTATGTTACAAGTGATAAAAACATCAAAGGAAAAATGTGTGTTTATGTTACAAGTGATAAAAACATCAAAGGAAAAATGTGTATTTATGTTACAAGTGATAAAAACATCAAAGGAAAAATGTGTGTTTATGTTACAAGTGATAAAAACATCAAAGGAAAAATGTGTATTTATGTTACAAGATATTAAAACAACTTAAGTGTTGTAGTAGTTAGCCTTAAGCACGGTAGATCGTTAGTTCAAGCCCCGTTATTTTTTAACTTCAAGAGTTCAAGACTGTTTAAATTGTGAAAAGTTGTATGAAGATTATGATGTAAAAAAATTGCGTTGGTAAGCAAAAATTTCAGTAAAATTAGATCCCTGTAAAAGTTTTTGAAAAACTGTGGTTTTACATGAAGTACAGTCTGTCAAGCGACTCCTGATTTTCCTTATTTTTCCTGATTTTGAGCTGTTCCTGATTTTTTCCTGAATTTGTTAGAAGGTGAGGAAAATGGCCTAAGACCTTTTAGCCTGCCAATTACATTCTGACATTCTGATAATGACCTTCATCTGGAATCAAAAACACCATACTTAAATTTATATATTATGGCCTGAAAGCTCTTACTTAAAGGGGAGGGAGGCGGCCATTTTTTGGTTTTTTTTGTATGGTTTTATCACTTTTTATATAAAAAAAAAATCTGATAATCTCCTGATTTTTAACTAAAAACCCTCCTGATTTCCAAATTTTTTTAAGCCAAAAAGTGCTTGACAGACTGGAAGTATATTGGGAAAAATTGGAGTTGATGAAAAATTATATCCACTTTAATACTGTAGTTTGTTTTCCTGTGTTTTTACCTTTTCAGTTGCCTTCTAAACAATATATCTTATTTATATTTTTAGACATCTGGTCCTGATAATGATGAGGAAATAAACCTGCTGAAATCTGAGAGAGAAAAGTTAAACAAACAACTTAAGGTACTATCCTTTGATTTTACAAGAATCTCCATTTTACATTCTGAGCTGCTTAGTGCGGCCCCAGGTGGCAAATTGGAGCTACCCCTTCGATGGGAATTTTTAGGTTATAGTACAGAAAGTCTGACCGTTGACCATAGTGGGTAACCTGTTTGGAGAGGGCCACATGTTTCCAATAACCCTACTGACTCTAATTTTTAGGGCCTACACTAAAACTTTATTCCCATTTATGGACAGGAACATATAAAGTCAGATCCTAGTCCTGTATATATCTATGTAACCTATTTCTTTCAAGAATGTTTGTGTAATTACTGGTATTTTTCTCCATGGCTTTAGGAACAGTGATTTGATTGATGTTATTCATCTTATTGTCACTATTACGTCTTCAGAACAGCCTTGTTGGTGACATGATTAGCATGCCTGATTCATGTGAAGTAGATTGTGAGTTTGATATAATATTTGTATTTGCTTGTTCTTTCCTAAGCAGGTATCTATTAATGATCTAGAACAAAGACTAAATAAATAGCTTGACGTCAGGATAATAAATTATTATACCCTCACTCGTAGAGAGGGGCTATATTGCAATCACCTTGTCCGTCTGTCCGTCCATTCACACTTTCGTAACAGATATGTCAGCTTCTACTGGAAGAATTGATTTTATATTTGATATATGGCTTTGGCATCGTGACTTGTATCGTGTCTCCCCTTTCCAGGTTTACCGCACATCTACTTCCTGTTTACAGTGCGACTGAGAATTTTTCATGTTTGCCGTAATGAAAACTTTCGTAACAGTTATCTCAGCTTCTACTGGAAGAAATTATTTTATATTTGATATATGGCTTTGGCATTGTGACTTGTATCGTGTCTCCCCTTTCCAGGTTTACCCTGTGACTTACAAATGAACGAGTGGGGGTATTCTTAGAACAACATAGCGTGCAACATCTTGTTTAAAATACATTTCGAATATTTAGGAACAAGATGAGAGATTAAGTAAAGTACAAAGAGAGAAAAGTTCAACTAATATGGAGAGACAGGCATTAAAGGACAGCCTGCAACAGAAGGAACATCAGTTAGAAGTAGAGACAAAGGTATTGTAATAGACAATAACAGTGCATTGACTTGACATAAAGTTGATATACGGATGAGGCTTAGAATCAGGGAAAATGTGAGGGTTTCCTGAGCATTTTCCCAGATTCGTGCTGAATACGTATATCGAATTTTATGTCAAGTCAATGCACTGTTATTGTCTTTATACTGCAATCATTAGTGACATTAATGGATATTACTACCAATATTCAAATTATTTAAAAAGTTAGTTACCCCCAAGAGGCCCCAACTGATTTCTAAATGCAATAAACGGTCAGTGACCGTTTATCTCTTGTAAATATACAGTCAATGCATTTTGACTGCTCAAATAGAACGATTGCAGCATAAATATATGTAAATAGTCGTGCAATTTGAATATCAAAAATAAATCACAAGTAACTGAACTACACAGTAATTCACAAATGCTGTTTTGTTGCATAGAGATTCTCCTTCAGTTGCCCATGGGTTACGATATTTCTCCACTCAAGAGAGTTGAATTTAAAATTTTAACCACAAACCATCAGGCGAGTGGTTAAAATTTTATTTAACTCGAGAGTGGAAAAATATCGTAACCCACATGGGCAACTGAAGGAGAATTTGTTTCTCCCATTATTTAACACAAAATTTATTTCAAAATTTGAAATTAATGCGAGGAAAGGCACGAGCCATTTTAATCCCCTAGAGGATTACATATTTTTTCCACCACTGGTTCAGCGGGATTAAAACGCCGTAATAATGGGAGAAATATATTTTACACTTTTTGTTTTGCGGTAATATCAACGTTTTAAAAGAGAAGTTGTCTTTCATTTGGGACGCTCAATGATATTTTCGATTTTGGCGATGTTGGCACTGACGTCACAGTGAAATAAATGTTTTTTAATTGGTTTGTTAAGAAATAAGTAAGCATTTCCTGGAAGTTGCCTCAGCTTTGAATAGATAAAAATGAATATGCCATATTATCCATTTTTATATGCCTGTCCAGACGGTGACATATAGTCGTCAATCCGTCCGATGATGAACAAGTTTGTTTTGACCAAATTTCACTTTTTTCACAGCTTTACGATTTACAGTTTCAGTATCTTGGAAATTTTATTTTATTGCCTTTGCAAAAAAAATATTTTTTTTATTCATAAAAGTTCCGAAAGTTTGGGACTGTGACATATCCATAAGTAAATTACTTTATCACGAAAACGCTTGAAATACGAGATTTTAAATACTCATATTGTTCAAACGCTCAAGAGATGTCATAATCAATAAGAAATGTGGGGAACAAGAAGGCCACATTTTCTTCATCCGTCCGACTTAAATACTAATTTTTATGTGTCCATTTATGTATGAAAATGTATATTTGAAAGTGATTTTCTTGAAAAGTAATCCATTCCGGTTTAAAGAAACTTTCATTTCGTTCAATAACAAATAATAATGGCGGCATCGGAAATGTGAGGCACAGTGATATGAGAAATGTTGACCGAAGCTACTTTTAACCAAACAAACTTTTGATTTATTTTTTTTCTCATTTCTGTGACATAAAATCTTAGATTGGATCAGATTTTTATCGATCAGCATCCAAGTCTGATAGGTATTTTATACTCGACACCGGGTTTAATTACCGGGTTAAAATTACGATCTATTTTTTGAACTGTTTACATGCATACAGGTGTGAACGTTAATACCAAAAAAATGACTTTGAACTACAGTAGTTGTATTCCATTGTTGCAATCTGATTTTAATGACTGAAATTTGTGAAATTTGACTTCATTAGGGAAGCTTCAGCCCATTCTTAAAATGACCCAAACAACAACGTTAACTCTAGCAACTGTTCTGCACGGAAGAGTGCATTTGAATAAAAGTTACAGAACGCCAAAGTGCCAATCAAAAATGGACAATCCAGAGAAACTGGCATCAAACGGCACATTAGACGAAGACACCACTATGCACAAATAACGTAAATAAAACATGTGCCCTCCTACAAACAACTGGAGACAAAGACGAACTGAACATCGTTTTTTATGTGGAAATCGTTATGGACATCACAGCATGGAACTCAGAATGTAAAGATACATAATAGAACAACACAAAAAATTAAAAAAAATGAGCAACATGGACCCCACCAAAAAACCAGAGGTGAACTCATGTGCTCACGAAGGGTTAGCAGTTCCTGCCCCTTATGAGACACTCACGGTGTTACTCATATATACAGTCAAATCTGGTAAAAGTCTTGGCAGTTAAAATTCTGAGGGAAAAGCTACCAAAAACAGCACAAGGAAACCGTCAACCCATAGCAAAGAAACAGACAAACTTTGAATTAGTAACAACAGTGAGTTTCTTTTGGTAATGTTCAACAAAAGTAATATTCAGTGAAAAAAATAAAATGTTTTCCCTACCTACCTACCCAAATGCTGGACCCTTGGGGAGTGGAACAGCAAGCAAACATATTTTGAACTTAGGTCTGGGGATGGGTTTTTTTTTTAATTCGATTTTGAAGATGTCCTCTTGTGCTGTTCCAAGGTAATGGGACTTTTTTTTTCATGAAAAAAATATTATTTTTCCTCATTTCATACCATCAGAACTGAAGACACAAGTTGGTAGAAACATATTAGTTATCACTTATCATTTGAATCACATACATGTAATTGTTTTAAAAGTGTGTCACAGAACATCATACTTCTGATGTCATTGTAGAAGGTAAAGAATCTTCAACACATCTGTAGTGAGTTAGAGGAACAGATTAAAGACTTAGAGGTCATCAATAAAGAGAATGAAGACAGACAGTCTGAGTGGGAGGATATCAAGTAAGATATTATTACAAACTACACAGACACTAAACAGGATTAGCCGGTTTAACTCTGCCACAATTTTGTGCCTGTCCCAAGTCATGACCTGAAATTAAAACTTCATCAGTCAATGAAGCACACAACTATTCAGCCAAGCTCATTTCTGGAAACTAATAACCACACACAAAAGCAGCAATTTAAAATGTGGAATTTAAAAACAAATAATAATTTCAATTGAATATAAAAATGTAGGAATGTAATATGTATCAGTATTGAATGCAATTTTTTTTTTTTTTTTGCAGTTTTATAGGGTTGTAAAAACATCAAAAGCAATACATTTTTTATATTAAGTGGGATTCGTGTTACTTGATCTTTAGTTTTCTGTGTATTTTTTGCAGATCATTTTTTGTTCTTTTTCTTTTGACATTGTGTTGTCTTTCCTTCTTCTGTTTACTGCTTCTGATTACTCCTTTAATATCTTCAAGCCTTTTTTTTTCTTATACTTTTACATGCCAATAAAACTAGATTGCATTCAATTCTTAAATAGAAATTATTGAAATGTATAGTGTCTGAAGCCTGAGCAATGTACACTATCATATATTCAGACCTGATTTTCGTCCGCTTTTTTTATTCTGGATTTTACCATTACGATTCCTTTTTTTATAGTATATTCAATACTTCCAATTGCCGATTTCCGCTTTTTTGTTGTCCTCGTAAAATCAGGTCTGTATATTGTATAGAAAATTTGCTTCATAATTGTCATTGAAATTCTAAAATATTTTAGCTGTTAGTAACACTTTTTGTCTGTCGTTTTCACATTTTACTTTTAGTGGGTCATACAGGTCGATGTAAACCTCTAGTTTTTGTATGGTTGATCTCGATTTTATAGTTGCTTAAAAACTTAAATGTTTATATAAAAAAAAAACGTAAATATCAAATTTAGTATGCAAGACATATTTCTGGAATTCCCTTCATCAGATATGCTCAAAATCAAAAGACTGAAAAGCTAAATAATTTAACAAATTTTGGGAGCAATAAAATCAAAGGGCCTGAATAGACAAATTGATTTACATGTAAATTATGTTTTCTCTCTGATATTTGGTCAATTATTTTTTCAGGAAAACATTTGAGACAGCTGTTGATGAACGAGAAGACGAAATTGAGGGTTCAACACAGAAAATTCATGCTTTGGAACAAGCAAAGTATGTATTCTTTATACCGTAAATAATACCAAAGTTTTTTTTTTTGTGTCACTAGAAAGAGGGACTGGGTGAGTGTTATATAACGTCAAGTGAGCAAATTTCCACAATGTCATGGCAAGAACACGTTACATTTTTATGAGATGATGATGAGGCCCGCTTTGTACTAGACTAATGCGCTTATTTGGATTTTTTACATAGTGCTAGCTCATTTAAACAATAGTCAGCGGTATATAATAATCAGGCATGGTCTAGAATGTGAGATGGGACAATTCCCCCCAAGGATTCACATTTTCAAAGCAAAAAACAAGGATTACCGAGATTCTGATAAAAAGAAAATGTGAACCCAAGGGTGGAATGTCCCATCTCACTTAATTGACCATCACTGATTATTTTCCTCATATTATTTTAGGCTAATTATCAGATATGTATATCCAACTTGACAATGTCGACTAAGAAAAAATATTTTACTTCTAAACTATGGTTTAATGAAAAAACAAATATGATATTCAAAATTATCATATGTGTTTTAATTTTATATCTTTAGATAGACATTGTAAAACTGGAAATAAGCAACCCATGGGCTACCACACTTGAGGCAAACACGCTAGCCATTATAACAACAATGTGGTTGGGATAATGCCAGGATCATGTAAACTTGCACAATTTAACATGTTGGTGGTAGCTTCGGAACTTATGATGTCTTTTTATCGGTGCGGACCATATAGGGCTACAGATTTCACCCTTTCAAAAACTTTGACTCTGCGCAGTCGAGATGTTGCGCCACTTGTGAAGGGTCTTTAGTCATGAAAACCTTGTGAGAATGGTCTTACCCTTTTTTGAAAGTGTGAACTCCATAGCCATATGGTCCGCACCTTTAAAAAAAAACCATCAAAAGGACCATAAGAGCTGCAGTTCCACAGCAAATTATAGACTAAATTGATTTTGGATAGAGGAAAAAATTGACAACTGCGGGTTTTTTTTACAGGCAATCAGCCAGCCAGAAGATTCATAAATTTAAAGAACAACTGAATCAAACAAAGGCTTTACATAAAGCAGAAGTTGAGGAATTAAACCACAAAGTATGGGAGTCAAACAGAACAGCTCAGAAATATAATATTGAAGTAAGTATCAAACAAGAGGGTGGACAACAGAACAGCTCAAAAATATAATATTGAAGTAAGTATCAAANCCCAAGGATTCACATTTTCAAAGTAAAAAACAAGGCTTACCGAGATTCTGATAAAAAGAAAATGTGAACCCAAGGGTGGAATCGTCCCATCTCACTTAATTGACCATCACTGATTATTTTCCTCATATTATTTTAGGCAATTATCAGATATGTATATCCAACTTGACAATGTCGACTCAGGAAAAATATTTTACTTCTAAACTATGTGGTTTAATGAAAAAACAAATATGATATTCAAAATTATCATATGTGTTTTAATTTTATATCTTTAGATAGACATTGTAAAACTGGAAATAAGCAACCCATGGGCTACCACACTTGAGGCAAACACGCTAGCCATTATACCAACAATGTGGTTGGGATAATGCCAGGATCTTGTAAAGTTGCACAATTTACCATTTTAGTGTTAGCTGCGGAACTATAGCTCATATGATGTTTTTTTATCGGTGCGGACCATATAGGGCTACATATTTCACCCTTTCAAAAACTTTGACTCTGCACCACTTGTGAAGGGTCCTTAGTCATGAAAACCTTGTGAGAGCGGTCTTACCCTTTTTTGAAATTGTGAACTCTGTAGCTATATGGTCTGCACCTTTAAAAAAAAAACATCAAAAGGACCATAAGAGCTGCAGTTCCACAGCAAATTATAGACTAAATTAATTTTGGATAGAGGGAAAATTGACAACTGTGGGTTTTTTACAGGCAATCAGCCAGCCAGAAGATTCATAAATTTAAAGAACAACTGAATCAAACAAAGGCTTTACATAAAGCAGAAGTTGAGGAATTAAACCACAAAGTATGGGAGTCAAACAGAACAGCTCAGAAATATAATATTGAAGTAAGTATCAAACAAGAGGGTGGTCAACAGAACAGCTCAAAAATATAATATTGAAGTAAGTATCAAACAAGAGGGTGGACAACAGAACAGCTCAAAAATATAATATTGAAGTAAGTATCAAACAAGAGGGTGGTCAACAGAACAGCTCAAAAATATAATATTGAAGTAAGTATCAATTGATTGATTTATTGTGTTTAATGCCACTTTCAGCAATATTTCAGCTATATAATGGCGACCAGTTTTAGTGGTGGAAGAAGCCGGAGTACCCGGAGAGAACCACCGACCATGGGCAAGCAATTAGTAAACTTTATCACTTGCATCTGCGAGTCGAGTGCACCTTTTTTTGTAATTTACAAAACCGGGTGCGAACCCATGCCGTATTGGTGATAGGCTTGTATGAGTTGTTAGGTAATCCAACTACCTAACTCATTGAGCCACCTGGGTCCTCATGAGTAAGTATCAAACAAGAGGGTGGACAACAGAACAGCTCAAAAATATAATATTGAAGTAAGAATCAAACAAGAGGGTAGTCAACAGAACAGCTCAAAAATATAACATTGAAGTAAGTATCAAACAAGAGGGTAGTCAACAGAACAGCTCAAAAATATAATATTGAAGTATTATCAAACAAGAGGGTGGACAACAGAACAGCTCAAAAATATAATATTGAAGTATTATCAAACAAGAGCATGGACAACAGAACAGCTCAAAAATATAATATTGAAGTAAATATCAAACAAGAGGGTAGTCAACAGAACAGCTCAAAAATATAATATTGAAGTATTATCAAACAAGAGGGTGGACAACAGAACAGCTCAAAAATATAATATTGAAGTAAGTATCAAACAAGAGGGTAGTCAACAGAACAGCTCAAAAATATAACATTGAAGTAAGTATCAAACAAGAAGGTGGTCAACAGAACAGCTCAAAAATATAATATTGAAGTAAGTATCAAACAAGAAGGTGGTCAACAGAACAGCTCAAAAATATAATATTGAAGTAAGTATCAAACAAGAGGGTGGACAACAGAACAGCTCAAAAATATAACATTGAAGTAAGTATCAATTGATTGAATTATTGTGTTTAATGCCACTTTCAGCAATATTTCAGCTATATCATGGTGACCAGTTTTAGTGGTGGAAGAAGCCGGAGTACCCGGAGAGAACCACCGACCATGGGCAAGCAACTGGTAAACTTTATCACTTACATCTGCTAGTCGAGTGCACCTTTTTTTGTAATTTACAAAACCGGGCGCGAACCCACGCCATATTGGTGATAGGCTTGTATGAAGTTGTTAGGTAGTCCAACTACCTAACTCATTGAGCCACCTGGGTCCTCATGAGTAAGTATCAAACAAGAGGATGGTCAACTAATATAATGTCACATGTGATTGAGAAAACTTTGCAGTTGTATTCACATGTACTTATTTTCACGGAAACGTACTTGTCGCAAAATTTGTGAACATGAATATGCCGCTAAAAAGACATTTGTTTTTGTGTCAAAAATAATTTGTAATTATACATGTGTAGTTTATTTGGTTTTTAAGAAATGTGGCTCCTATTCTTTAAGCAATGTTGATGCTGAATTGTTTTGTTTTGTATGTTTTCTTAGATAGGTCAGTTACGTGAACAGCTACAGAAACAAGAAATGTCCTCAGGGAATTACAAAAGATCAATGGAAATGGAAGCCGATGACAAGCGAAAACTGAAGGAAGAGGTAAAAAACATAATCAGGGGTTAGAGTTAGTGTTTAATGCCACTTTCAACCATATTTTGTGGCGGTCATTTTTATTGGTGGAGGAAACTGGCGTACCCAGAGAAAACCACAGACAAACTTTTTATCACATAATGTTGTATCGCATAATCATATTCATTACATAGATGCCTGCGAAATACTGAAATATCCAAGTGAAAGAAGTACTGTTTTTTTCACCCAAATGAAATAAACGTTTACTTCATCCAGTGACATCACATGTCTAATGTCTTCTTTCTTGAAAAACTACCATCTGAGAAGATCCCATTCAGGGTCATAACATGTTGCCTTTCATTCATATATGACTTTCTAAACATATGGTGAACGTTGTGGTTGTGATCTTATGGTACACGTAGTTGGATTTACAACTACCGATGCATTCAGTGCCTATCACTACTAATGTTGTTAGTTCGAATCCCTCATGGCGAGGAGTACTTGATACAACATTATGTGATAAAGTTTGTCAGTGTCGATAGTTTTCTCCGGGTACTCTGGTTTCCTGCATCTACAAAACTGACCTCCACGATATAACTGAAATATTGTTGAAAGTGGCATTAAACACCATAACCCTTAACATATGCTTATGACTATTTCTTCTATTAGTAATCTCCACATAAGTGTTGTTTTTTTTTTCAATATTACCAAGAGTAAATTGGAATATTTATTTGAACTGATAAAATATACTCATATAATCAATAATACAATGGTAAGATTGATTGATTGAAAAGGCATAACAAAATATAATAATTACATTACTTCCGTTTTTCATTGAAATGTTACAATATGATTGGTTATGAAGTGGTCACATGATTATAAAAGAGATGTTTCATATCCAAATGAAACTCAAACCCGAACTTGCATGTGCCTCCATGACGACGTCAGATGTAAACAATCAATTGCGTAGTAATTTCCAACAGCAAATAATCTAACACAAATAAAATTCACAACGAAAAATTCAACTATATTAAATTTTGGTGTGATCTAAATATAATTCTAAGAATTGAATGCATTCTTTTGAAGTTTCATTGGGGTATGAAAGCGTTGATCAAAGCACATTTTCAACATGAAGTGCTACCGCCCTTCATTGAAAATGTACTTCGGTCAATGCTTTGATACCCCAATGAAACTTCAAAAGAATGCATTCAATTCTTAAGTGAAACATGTCTAAGCCAAACCTCTTTGGGATCAGTTTCTGTGTTCGTTATATACAGCTTAATTTAACAAAGATTTTCCTATATTAGGACTTTTTTAAGCTCAGTTTATAAAAGATTCCAATTTATTCAGGATTCGATTTAGACAGTCTTCATTGTACCAAATGTTATGCAATTTCCTTAAAAAAACTCAAGCACACAAATTTTTCACAACTGATTAAATATGCATTTTATCCTAAAAATACAGAAAAATGATTAACTTTACTTGTATTGTGTCTTAGATTTCACAGCTTATCACAGAAAATCAGGAATTAAGGAAGCAAAATTTGAAAATAAGACACAACCTGGAAGATGCCATGGACAAGTTTGAAATGATATTTGGGGAGAAGGTAGACTTAGAGAACTTTGCTGAGGCTTTGCAGGTGAATATCTCAAATGGCTTACATATAAATTAAATTCTCCTTCTGCCTGTGGATTGCGATATTTCTCCACTCGAGATGGTTAAATTTTGAAATGTTAAAACTCGAGCTTTAAGATTTGAAAATGTAATTATCGAGAATGAAGAAATATATCATTATCCACTGACAGCAGAGGGAAAATCTCTTTCTCCTATTTATAAAACATCAAAAATGTTTTTAAGTTGTTAATTTCTATTGTCAAAAGGAAATTGGTGTGAATTCTCATGCAGAATTTTAACTATCGCAGTGATTAAAATATGACAAAAATTTAGCCAACTGGTTAAACACGCTATTAAAAAAGGAGATGATACACAATAATCTTTTATTTTTAATGATGCAAAATATCATTATATTTTGGATGCCATCCATACAAAAATTTATTAATAGTTCAGTTCTTGCTCATCTAATTTTGTGTTGTAATAAATCTAAATTATTAGTAACATCTTCTGATTTTTTTAATCCTAGGAACAAAGTATGCTTTTCGATTGATTAAAATGTTAAACTTGAACTCAAACTCAGACTCAATCGTTTTATTACTGTGAGCCCTGATCCTGATTTCTTGAAACGGACATAAGTATTAAATACTATTTGTTAATCAAAATCACTTTACATTAATCAACCAAATTTTGTAATCATACACAAATAGTAATAATGTTATCCATCTTCACACATATTCAAAATTACTGGTTTCCGACTTCTTAATCCCAGTCCCGATTTTCAAAGCATTATTTGTCGCAAATCACAATTTTCCATGAAACGGTTGGCTATCATAAAACAGGTCATACAACATATTTCATGATTTATAACCTTTTATGAAACGATGGCCAGGTCAGTTGATCAATGATGGACGGCAGTTTTTATGTTGAAGTAAAAATGACATTGTTTAAGCTTTCGTTTCGTAATTATTTTAGGGACTACATTTTCTGGATAAGTACAGATTTGAAAGTACTCTTAATCAACAAATGAAGCTGATTGACTATCTTCAGGAATTGTATAAAGAAAATAACGGAAAGAAGAAAAAGGTTGGTTTTACAACAATTTAAAGACAAAATTTGTATAGAAGTAATGATATATGTATATATTATGATAAATTATTGTATATATTGCAATAAATTATCGTATATATTGCGATAAATTATCGTATATTTTACAATACATTATTGTATCAAGTTTATATTCGACAATAGATGTGATTAACCTCATAAGGAAGAGCCAAACTTGAGTGGGGAAACAATTGTCACTTCAGGTACCTGATTACAGGTTTGATATAGGTACTATCATTTAAGGGTAAGCTTATGCTGTCAAAATTCTTTATTATTTTAGCATGTTTGTATGATATATTATCTTGTTTTCGTCTTCTCCGTCCATCACCAAAGTTTAGTAAGTACAACCCCTCCAACATTTATTGTAGAATTGCTTTAAACTTATTACCATATGGAGAAGTGGCTGTTGTGGTCGTGATCATATGGAAGTTGGATTTACAACAATCTATGCAATCAGTGCCTATCACCACCAACACTGCATTCGAATCCCACTCATGGCGGGGTGTACTCGATACAGCATTATGTGATAAAGTTTGTCAGTGACTTGTGGCAGGTTGGTGGTTTTCTTCGGGTACTCTGGTTTCCTCCCCTAATAATACTGACCACCATGATATAACTGAAATATTGTTGGAAGTCACATTAAAGACTGTAACCCTAACCGATATGGAGAATCCCATATCAGTGTATTATTTCGACATTTTGATCAGTCCACTTTTTAAAGAGTTATTACCATTTTTGGCTTAGACTTTATGCCTCTAGTATTTTGAAATTATCAAAATGTTCCTGCTGTTTACCATTTAGAAACAGAGGATCATTTAGTACTGTCTCTTATTTCTATATTAATGTACTGATACATGTAGAGAAGCGTGAATTATATCAAAACTTTTAACCTTACAATTGAATAGACCCAAAAACTTTCGGCATTTAAGATGTTCAAGATAGCTGTTGTTGGGAAACAATGGAAGGTATTAATTGGCATAAACTCTACAGAATCAAACCTACCATAAAGGGAACCTGTATATCACTGTCTATAAAAGGCAGTTTCATATACTCCACTTAATTAATAATGCATATTGTAGCAGTTTATAATGAGCTACTCATAATGGGCACGGGGCCCGGGTGGCTCAATGAGTTAGGTCGTTGGATCTAACAACTCATACAAGCCTATCGCCAATACAGCATGGGTTCGCTCCCGGCTTTGTAAATTACAAAAAAGGGTGCACTCGACTTGCAAGTGATGAAGTTTACCAGTTGCTTGCCCATGTTCGGTGGTTCTCTCCGTGTACTCCGGCTTCCTCCACCACTAAATCTGGTCGCCATGATATAGCTGAAGTATTGTTGAATGTGGCGTTAAAACACAAAAATTCAATCCAAATCAAATCAAATCATAAAGGGCACCTTTTCAGGTTCTCTTCAGTGGCCTTTATATACAGGTTTGACTTTATTTTCTTGATATTGTTGGTAAACATGTTGATTTTTAAACATTATATTTTCTTATAGCATGAAGTAAGTATAACATAATAATCAGAAAGACATAGCTTTTATTAATGGGGGTCTGTCTCAAAATATTTGACATAAAACAAAAGATTAGCACGTTACTGAAATATCAGGAAGACATAGGCCAAAAAAAAATGTGTGTTTAGGGTTTCCCTACCTACCCTATTTTTTTGCTCTCAAAAATGCCTACCCTAACATTTTTATGGTCATTTTGGCTTAAGCACTGTTAAAGTTTGGATTTCCTCCCCATTAACTTAAAATGTAAACATATTTTGAAAAAAAACAAAAAAAAACCCTACCTACCTACCCTATTTTTTTAGGGATGAAACGCTAAACACACAAATTATTATTTTTTTGGCCTTATGACCAGCTATACAGTAGTTTCTCTCTTATAAGGCCAGATTTCTGTGTTGGTAAAATTTGACTAATTTGTCCCCTTCAAAAGAGACCACCCTCTCTTATTAGGACACTTTTTCATTGCAGAAGGGGTGG
>MJUT01056160.1:13627-37390 GCA_002080005.1 Gigantidas platifrons | reverse complement strand
GTCACAAGCTTCATATAGGTATGCCATATTGTGGGAAGCGTTTTTGGACCCGTCAGATTCCTACTTCCTGTTTGCCGACTTAGTTGGTTTTTATGCACATTGAACATATATGCGGGGTTATCATAAGTGAACATTAGCTCACAGTTCATCCTGTTATAATATAAGGCAACTTAAATTTGCTTGTGCATCTCTGATACTATTCATTATGATATTGTTTATGATACATAAATGTATTATAGGGTGTTGTATTTGATGGCCAGTAATTTCTCAGACAAACAAAAATGGGTGGCTTGTCTTGAGGCTGCAGTTAAAAATATACAGAGAAAAGATACCATCATTAGAAGTGTAAGTAATGTTGTGTTTAAAATTCATTCTTCATGAGGTAGTAAAAAAGAAACTTTGATAATCACCTATAAACATACTTATCTCCCTTTGTTTAATTTCCAGCATTGAATATTTTTATCTTGGTAAAAGGGAGAAAAACCCACTTAATGTGTCCCATTGTTCTTTATGTAACAATAGAAATGTTAAGAGATTGAAAATGCTACTTATTGGTGAAATAGATTATCCTACAATAAAAATATTCATATTTGTGATCTCTACGACTTTGTTATGGGGACGTTGTTTTTTGTGTTAGATTCACCATACTTGTTTGTAGCGATTCTCATTCTCCACTGATTTCATAGATATGATCTTCACCATGGGTGTTCACCGTATTGAAAATGATTGTTATTTTGTACGCCAACATTTAGATACAATGTATGTGACATTTACTTATTTTGATTACTGCCTAGTAATGAAAAACAATGAAACCACCCTGCAACAAATTTCGATCTGACAAAACATTGTTTCCTTTGAATACCACAAAATATTCTGCATCTGAGAGAGCTTTGGGTCCTATTTTCTTACAATGTAAACCTGAACAATTGAAAAGGTACAAGTCGTTTATTGATAATTGATTCAACTTTTCTGGAAGAAAAAAATACACGACTTTCCTAACAATCATGCTGACCTTCAGGATCTAGAACCGAATAATTTTGAATCCCATTGCTGAAATTGAATTGTTTTTAAATTTTGTGTGGATTGGAAATCCAAGTCGGGCGATTTCACAGGACATCATTTAACTATTGGAATAGCAATAGAAATTTAATTTTTCTTAAAAACATGAACCTTTCTGAAATATGAACAGTTCATGAATAACCAGGTGAGTGATACAAACAGGTGAGCCTCTAATTGTAATGTCAGAGAAATAATATTTCTTTAAAAAAAATATGTGCATAAATTGACACTTTCTTTTTATTTTATTTTTCTTCTTATTATCCCCCGCCCCCGCAAAGCGGAGCGGGGGATATGGAAATGCAGGGTGTCCGTGTCCATCCATTATTTCATTAGTCCGTCCGTCCAAGATGTGTTGTAAGTGCTCTAAGATTTTTATTTGTTGACCAATTGATTTCAAACTTACACACAAGCATTATATTAGGAATCTCTAGCTTAAGTTGGAAATTGGGCAAAATTCGAAAAAAAATTGTGAGAATGGCGGCCATTTTTAAGATGTCTGCCAAAACACGAGATATGTTGTAAGCGCTCTAAGATTTTTATTTGTTGACCAATTGATTTCAAACTTACACACATGCATTATATTAGGAATCTCTAGCTTAAGTTGGAAATTGGACAAAATTCGAAAAAAATTGTGAGAATGGCGGCCATTTTTAAGATGTCTGCCAAAACACATCAAAATTTCATAGTGCTACAATTTCAACGAAAATTGATATTTAGAAGATTTTCGATCTGAAGAATGTGATAGTGATAAATGCGATTTAAAAATGGCGGCCATTGCAGCCATTATGGTGGCCATTTTGACAGCTATTTTCAATATGGCCGCCAAAACACATAAACTATTTTGAAGTGCTCCAATGCTCCAATTACAAAGAAAATTTATGTTTAGGGGTTTTTAGAGGAATGTGATCGTGACCAATGCGATTTCAAAATGGCGGTCATGTTGGCATCCATTTTTAAGATGGCTGCCAAAATGCATAAAATTTCGAAGTGCTCCAGTTTCAACGAAAATTGATATGTATGGTTTTTCCCACATGAGGAATGTGATAGTGATGAAAGCGATTTGAAAATGGCAAGTTATTTACGTTTAATTTTGAAGAATCCAGTTAAATTTTAAGGGCATAAAAATAGTGTATGGAGATGAGCACCTGCTGTTTTAAATATTTATATACAATAGCTAGCACAATTAAAATAACAAATGATTTCTAATATAGAACCCATATAAAGGCTTGCTAGAACACAAGCAAAATTCTTGACTGATTATTGACGACACATCTTCTTTAAAGATTAGTCCATTTCAGTCATAGGAACCAATGAAAGTAATTTATACACAGATCTATGTAAATAGGCGGGGGACATTGGCTATGGCATAGCAATCTTGATTTACAATTTGAACTTTTTATGATTACAGAAAATGTATTCCACATCCATGTTAGAGCTAGCTGGTGATAGAAGACTTGAGCTGAACTGTTCATTTGCTCTCTGTAAAGAGGTATGTATTATACAAGCCATGTCACATTCATTTGATAAAAGAAAAGATAAAAAAGAATATCATGTCAAAAATTGTGAAGATAATGAAAATTAATTGCAAAAATAGCCAGAAAAAGTTGTATCAAGTAATGACCTTATCTTTTTATGGGTTCATTGTAGGTCATGACTTACATTTTGGTTTACACTAGGGCATAAGATGTTAACCAATAAAAGGTTCTAAATGTAATATAAATATAAATATTTGTTTTCAGCTTGTGTTGCTGGGATCAGACGAGGGTTTGTTCTCTGTTAACTTGTATAATGGTAAACATGCCATGATTACTAAGCTGTCAGGATTTAAATGTGTACATCAGATTGTATACCTGCCATCCCTCAACCTGATTATCATTATAACAGGTAAGATCAATCAATGATAGCTATTTTGTTACACTATCTGTAGCAGTTCACAATTTCAAAAACGGATACAGTAGTCATCCTCTTATAAGACCACAAAAACGAAAGACCACCCCTCTTATCAGACCAGATCTTAGAATCAACTTTTAGCTGATGCTAAGACATGCCATAACTCAAATAATCTTATTTACCAGGTGAGAAATTCAGGTTCATGTAAGCCTCTAATTATTGTAGAAGGGATAGCTTTACAGGAGGGGGGAATACTGTATTAAAATCATGGGCAATTTCTTCATCCCTGCACCTCAATTCGAAGTGACGTTAATTTATATTTAATTGCTCTCTTACACCAATGACATCATCCTAGTGTAAACTGCATTGGTTGTGTAATGGTTTGAGTGCTCACCACGGTTTGATCAACCCAAAGACTATTATTAGATTTGTATTTTTTGTATCTCGGCTAAGCACTCATCTTTAAGGAGTAAGAGCAAAGACTGGTTGGTTGAGAATCAAGGTAATGTGTCAGAGTGGAGTTACATGTCTACTTGAGGACTGTTAGCTCTAAATCAGGATAATGTGTCAGAGTGGAGCTACATGTCTACTTGAGGACGGTTGTTTCAGTGATTTAACACTTTAAATATCCAACTAAGTGTGTTGGTCTAGTACAAACCAGACATCATCATCATAAATGTAACTTGTTCTCTCTATCATATAGCTGACAAATTGTTCATTTGGCATTAAACAACAATCACTTAAACTACTGGACCAAATGTCGAGGACACTCACTTAAACTACCGGACCAAAGGTCGAGTAAAAGGTCAGAAGACAAGACCTTTGTATTAAATGTAGTGTTTATTTCATGAGTATTTTATTTTATTATTTTTTTTTTTTTTCAACAGGTAGGGAGAGAATGGTTGTGACAATAGACAAGCGTATGATACATTCCAGGGTCGATCAAGCTAATGCAGCAGCGAAGGAAGAAACAACGCCTGTTCCTCACACAGTAATTGAGGGAATTGTGGGATGTACCATCATGGATGCAAACAAATGTCAAGGGGGTGCTTTCATGGTGGTTGGAATGGCAGACAGAGTTCTCCTGATGAAGTACAACTCTGAAATGAAGTCATTTTGTCTGAGAAAAGTAAGATCATTATATAGATGATGATTTTGATTGATTTTTGGTGTTTTAACGTCACTTTCAACAATATTTCAGCTATATCATGGCGACCAGTTTTAGTGGTAGAGGAAGCTGGAGAGAACCACTGACCATGGGCAAGCAACTGGTAAACTTTATCACTTGCAGCTGCAAGTCGAATGCACCTTTTTTGTAATTTACAAAGCCAGGCGCGAACCCACGCCGTATTGGTGATAGGCTTTTATGAGTTGTTAGATCCAGCGACCTAACTCATTGAGCCACCCGAGAGTTAGGTTCTAATATAAAACAGTATCTAATGGGATTGTAGGTAATCTATCAGGGTCTAACGTAAAACGGTATCTAATGGAGTTGTGGGTTACACAGAACAATTTGATTGTCTCTCACACTTTTCTAAGCAACTACCTTTCGTAGGTTCCTGATCGTTAGAACCTACCTTCATCTAAGTTTAAAGCCATGCTTCTTCTACTTCTACCACATACTTAACATCTTCATCAAGTTTAAGATATATATCTTATGTCAGAGGCTGATTATGAAAATTGAAAAGTTAAAACTATTTACACATTTAACATTATCGGTGACATAATGGTAATAAGCGTGCCTACCTTAGAGTGTTGTAGATCGTTGGCGTGATCTCTGGTCGATTTAAATCAAAGGCTGTAAAATCAGTATTTGTTGCTTCTCCACTAATTAGCATGCACCTTTGCACTTCATTTTTTTGTTTCTTTTTTTTTCTTACTAAAACACACCAAATAACATTGACAACGACTGATTAGCACTTGATTAATTCTCAATACACTTTTACCTTTCGATACTAAATTAAACCTCGAACACCAGATAACAATAGGGATATGGATTAATATAAGTATAACCACTTGTTTCCGAATCCTATTGATAAAATTAAATGTCTGTATAATTTATATGACGTGTATTATCATAATGTGTAATATTGAATTAATTAATAAAATATGTTTATACTAGGGATAAGGATAATATTATGTTGGAAAGGAGTAGCATGTTTATGTGCACACTTGTTTCAGTGAGCTTGTACTATAAAAATCTAACTAAACATATTGGTCTAGTACAAAGTAAGCATCATCATTATCTCATTGAAATGAAAAATGTTCTTGCCATTGTGAGATATTCTAGCCAGGTGAAAGGTGAAAGATGTAGCTATATGTACTATTTTTGACATTTTAAATTCACCAGGTCAAAGGTCATGTAGGTGTTTAGTATCGTTTGGCTTTTTTGCATTTTAATCTTTCACCGCAAAACTTCTCAACTACATATCAATGGAATCAATTTTGGCAGGGATTATCCTAATTAGGAAGAGGAGATTTTATATTTATGCAAATGAAGTTGATCCTCCTTGGGAGAGATCAGTAAGGGGGCCTGCAAAACGGAAGGAAATACCAGTAAATATATTTTTTTAATCCATCCAGGTGGACCATACAACCATTATTTTAAAATTTGGTTTGTTCTAAAATTAACAAGTTATCTTAATTGTAGGAGTTTATGACAAGTGAGCCCTGTAGTTGTGTTTGTTTAGCTAATGACTTTGCTGTAGTGGGCACAGACAAGTTTTACAGGTTAACTTTAGAACACCCTAACATAACAGGTATGTTTATTAGTGAATTATGTGTGTGGGTGTTATTTGATATGTAATAAAACAGCATTATTCTTAGATGGCGGTGAAATACCAAAAGTTCTTGGTGAAATAAATGTGATATTTCATATAGTCCTGATGTCAAATTATATATTTTTCTCAATATTTTCACAATTGCTTGGAAAAAACAATATAGGTAAGTTGTTTTTGACATTTCTGGAGTTGCAAACAATGTGAAATTCCTTATAATAAACGGTATAACTTATCCTGATTTTCGATTTCTCAAAAATATTTCATGTGTGACCGAAAATGCTATAATAATTCACTCTTACACTAAACACAATTGTGAGTTTTTGTATTGTTGAGTCACTGGTGAAATAGTTTTTAATAGTTAAAAAATCTATATTAGGCCATGCAAAATTAATTACTTGGTTCTCAGGCCCTTTTTTGTCTAAATTGATGAGGGAGGGCGGCATTTTTTTTTATCCTTTTACTGCTGTAAAAAGTGATGAGGGAGACATTTTTTCTTTCTTTTTCTTTTTTTTTGTGAAAAATATGGCAATGTATAAAACTTTTCATTACTTTTTCGAAAATTTCAATTTTATTTCTTCCGAATCCGATGGTGGCAGAAACATCACAAGTAGTTACTTTTTATGGAAAAGTCCAATTCGATGGTCCCAACGTACCATTTTTATCTCCGTAAACAATTCTGATAAGGTACAAGCTTCGGAGAAGCCCCTATTATGTTCCCTGGTAAAACTGGCAATCATTTGTGCCGAATTTGCACAGAAACGATTGACATTTTGACTAAATGTCAAACGGAAACACGTTTTTTATTTATATATTGTCATAGCGATGCTTTAAATCTCATTTAAGCATAATGCGTTTTAAAGCGTTTCACTGACCACGCAATATAAGAGAAAAAACGGATGCGGTTTTTTCCGTACAGACAGCGCTACCGCATTTAAATATTATTTTTTTTTACTATTTTTACAATAAAATCAGCAATGCGGCGACGAATTTCCACATGCAGGCGGGCCTGAGAACCAAGGAATTAACTTTTTATGGCCTTAGTTAAAATACATTTAGAAGTCCATTGTTTGTTGTTTATAAATTAAAATTTTTCGAGACAAAAAAAACACCAATTTGATAGGACAGAAGGTGAATTCCTGAAGATCTATCACTGTTTAATTACCATTTCAAAGACCAAATTAATAAAAAGTACATTTGTGGGGTGAATTCTGTCAAATTACTTTTTATTAGCTCACCTGACCCAAAGGGTCATGTGAGGTTTTGTCATCACTTTGCATTCGTCGTCGTCGTCCACGTCTGTAAACTTTTCACACTTTCATCTTCTTCTTTGAAACTACTGAACAGATTTGGACCAAACTTGGCAGAAATGTTCATTGGGAGGTCCTCTACCAAATTTATTATTTTGGTTTAGATCGGAATACCAACATGGCCGCCAGGGCCAATAATGTGTTCTGATTGGTTGAAACTTTGAAAATCTTCTTGTCAGAAACTACTCAACCGATGGAATTGTAATATTATAGAAATGGTGACTGGATGGTCCTCTACTAAATTTGTTATTTTTGTGCTGATCGCATATCCAAGATGGCCGCCATGACTCGACTTAGTTTTAACATAGGACCCTATGGGAAAAATGTTTAAAAAGTTTTTCCTCTGAAACCAGTAAGTCAGTTTAAAGCAAACATGGCATGAATGGTCCTTAGGTGGTCAACTTTCAAAATAATGTCATGTGACCCCGATCTCCATCCAAGATGGCTGCCGTCAGTGAACATAGTTTTAACATAGGACCCTATGGGAAAAATGTTTAAATTTTGTTCCCTCTTAAACCAGTAAACCAATTTAAAGCAAACATGGCATGAATGGTCCTTAAATGGTCAACTTTCAAAATTATATCCAGTGACCCAGACCTCCATCCAAGATGGCCTCCATCAGCGGATATAGTTTTAACATAGGACCCTATGGGAAAAAATGTTTTAAAATTTTCTCCTCTGAAACCAGTAAACCAATATAGCAAACATGTCATCGATGGTCCTTCGGTGGTCAACTTCCAAAATTGTGTTCAGTGACCCCAATCTCGGTCCAAAATAGCCGCCGTCAGCGGCCATAGTTTTAACATAGGACCCCATGGGAAAATTGTTTAAAAGTCTTCTCCTCTGAAACCAGTCAGTCAATTTAAAGCAAACATGGCATGGATGTTCCTTGGGTGGTATATACTTTCAAAATTGTGTCCGGTGACCACAACCTTCATCCAAGATGGCTGCCATGAGCAGATATAGTTTTAACATAGAACCCTATGGGATTTGAATAGTAACTTAGATGTATTCGGCATGCAGACATTCTTAAGAGGACTTATTTATATCAGATGAGCGACAGGCTCACCTGAGCCTCTAGTTTTATTTGTGAGACTTAAGAAAAAAATGTTTTGTTTATTTCAGATTTTGTTGACAAGAGAGATAACTCTTTAGCTTTTGCTGCTTTTGGAGCAGCTATACACAGTAGTTTCCCCTTGGCTGTTGTTAAAATTTCACCAGAAGGATTACCTATAGAATTTCTAATTTGTTTCCACGGTAAGTTTTTTTTCCTTTCTATTTTCAGAAATAATTTATAATTGAATTACAGTCAAAACTTGTATTGGGTCACCATTGGGACAAAGAGTACATACAGTCTTTGCCTTAATTTTTCTCACCTACTTGGCCGAAAGCCAAATTTAGAAAATTTTTCTATTTATTCAAACAAATAATTTCATAATTTTCACTTTTACGAATCCTCTTTTGCTTGTCCCGGGCTTCGAGCAAGTCGATTAGTGCGAAGACTGAGAGAGGATAACCACTTATTCCAGATCGGTACATCCAGATTGTCAGTTCCGGTCTGTTATGACTTATCTGCTACTATTATCAGAAGTTAATTAATTGGAAAAAATGAGGGTTAGAGGTTATGGTGTTTAATGCCACTTTCAACAATATTTCAGTTATAGCTTGGCGGTCAGTTTTATTGGTGGAGGAAACCGAATAATCCCTTAGTAATGCTGCAGTGTTTTATTTTATACAACTCCCCCAAAATAATTGTGGTTGTATTATGTTGTGACACTGTCGTCGTCCATCTCTTGCCAGAATGGTTTCCGTGCAATAACATTACTTAAGTTCTGCATGATGGATTCTTCTGAATGTTGGGACACAATAATCCTTGTCATTAAATAAAGGTAAGAATTGTGACCCTATCTGTTTCCAAACAAGAGGCCCTAAGTAGCAAAAAATGAATGTTTCTGTTATTTGTACATTGAGAGTTTATCTTTCATCTGATTTTGATGGGATTTATTTTTAATGAATTCCTTAGGAAAATAATGTTCAGAAAAATGCATAGCGTTATTATGTAGCTATTATATTTTTTTTACATGTATGAATTATTGATGTGTTAAAATATTGTATTGATCTCTTGTTTCAATTATTTATTTTAGAATTTGGATTTTATGTTGATTCAAAGGGTAGACGAAGTAGACCAGCTGAACTCAAATGGAGTTGTCTTCCCCTGGCTTTTGGTGAGTTTTGTATTTTTCTTCTTTTTTTATACCCCCGCTCCCCAGAGGGGGAGGGGAGTATACTGTTTTACCTCTGTCCGTCCCAAGATATTTTCCGTCGCATTTTTCTCAGCAACTATTGATGGCAGAAATCTGATATTTGGTCACAAGCTTCATATAGGTACCTCATATTGGGGAAAGCAATTTTGGACCCATCAGATTCCTACTTCCTGTTTGCCGACTTTGTTGATTTTTATACACATTGAACATATATGCTCATTTTTCGTCACATTTTTCTCAGCAACTATTGATGGCAGAAATCTGATATATCGTCACAAGCTTCATATAGGTACCCTATATCGTGGGAAGTGTTTTTTGACACGTCAGATTCCTACTTCCTGTTTGCCGACTTAGTTGGCTTTTATACACATTTAACATATATATGCTCATTTTTCTCAGCAACTATTGATGACAAGAATATGATATTTGGTCACAAGCTTCGTATAGGTATGCCATATTGTGGGGAGCGTTTCTAGACCCGTAAGATTCCTACTTCCTGTTTGCCGACTTAGTTGGTTTTTATACACATTGAACATATATGCACATTTTTCGTCACATTTTTCTCAGCAACTATTGATGGCAGAAATCTGATTTTTGGTGACAAGCTTCATATAGGTACCCCATATCGTGGGAAGCGTTTTTTGACTCGTCAGATTCCTACTTCCTGTTTGCCGAACAGCGAGGGTATCATAAGTGAGCATTAGCTCATAGTTCATATTGTTAACTATGTTTTGAACCAGTCAATTTACAGCAGCATTTTCAACAGACAATACCTGTTTTTCACCTGCAATTGTGTGATTAATAAAGGGGTAAAGTAAAACTCAGTGTTATTAACTCTTGGATCTAATAAAACTTTTCTGGTACCTGAATCATGTAGAGCGACAGTAAGAAACGGTAACAGTATAAACGATGAGGTTATTAAGGATGCCATTGAAATGACACTTGTTTCAGCTATTTTCAGACAATTTGGCAGGTTTTTTTTTGACTTTCTGATATTACAGGATAAACACAATATACCCACCCTCATTGTTGGACAATATTAAATTAATTTGCATCCTAAAGCTCGTACAAATAAATTTTAAATTTTCCGACAATGTACATATATTGCATTCATATAATTGTTTTTATGTTAATGATCCAGATTTCTTAAATTTACAAATATCGAAAAAGTTTAAGGATGTCATATAGGGGTAACCAGAAGCCATAATTCAAAGAAGAACAGACAATGCGGTGGCCACGAGAAAAAAGACAAACAACGATCTACAAAATACAACACAGAAGATTAAAGATTGAGCAACACGAACCCCACTGAAAATTGAGGGTGAACTCAGTTCCAGCTTCCCATGTTGCACCTGTCATGTTTCTCCTGTTACAAACCCAGTGATAAGTCATGAACGAGGAAAGAACCAGATTGTGATTACGACCAAAGGAACATATCAGCGGTCATTTGTGATACAAATATTCCATAATGGTTAACCTAGTCACTTTATAGAATCGTTTTGTCTGGTATTAACAACTTTTTCGAAGGGTAAAACTGGAAAGTGTATAATTATAATGAAGGTAATATTTTTCATGTAGGAATCAGATTGTTTACAGGTTGGTTTGTGGAGTTTGACGCCATTTTCAACAATATTTCAGTTATATCGTGGTGGTCAGTTTTATTGGTGGAGGAAAGCGGAGTACCCGATGAAAACTACCTACCTGGTGCAAATCACTGACAAACTTTATCACATAATGTTATACACCTCGCCCTGATCGAGATTCAAACTCACAACATCAGTAGTGATAGGCACTGATTGCATAGGTAGCTGTAAATCCAACTACCATACGATCAAGACCCCGACGGCTCCCTATGTTGTATCGAGTACACCTCGCAGTGGAACTCACAACTTAAGTTCAAACTGTTTACAGATTACTTAATATGTAAACTTTTACTCTTTTAGCCTACAGTGAACCATTCCTGTATGTCACCTATTTTAACAGTGTACAGTGTGTCACTATACCTGCTGATAAGAATGAAACAAGGTATGTAGGTTAGAGATTTTTTATGATTAAGAAGATTGTCATGGCAACACCTGATATTGCAAACCATGGATAATATGGTTTGGATATAAAAAGCCTATTTTTAGTCTCAGTTATATTTTCTTTCATTGTTTCATCAATGGCATGAAATTTAGCACTTATGCAATGAAGCCTTTATAATCTGAACCTCTTTGGGACCAACTTTTAAGATTACGATGTATCATTGAATGTCGACTGGAACATTAAATGACTGCATCGGTGTGGCAATGGTTAGCGTGCTGCTTTGAGTGTGGTAAATTGTGGGTTTGACCCCAGATCAGGTCAAACCAGAAACTGTAAAATTGGTATTTGTTGTTTTTCTGCTAAGCATGCAGCATTATGGAGAAAGAGCAGACTGGTTGGCTCGGAATCAGAATAATGTGTCAGGGTGGGGCAGCATGTCTATCCTTGGACTGTTAATTCAGTGAGTTAACACTATAAAAATACAACAAAGTGTGTTGGTCTAGTACCAAGCAGACATCATTATCATCTCATTGAAAATTAACTTGTTCTTGCCATGATATGGCTGACAAATTGAGTTGGCACTCACAATCACTCACTATCAATAAATGTTGACTGTGTGTAATTAAATGTTGACTGTGTGTAATTAAATGTTGACTGTGTGTAATGAAATGTTGACCGTGTGTAATTAAATGTTGACCGTTTGTAATTAAATGTTGACTGTGTGTAATTAAATGTTGACTATGTAATGAAATGTTGACTGTAATGAAATGTTGACTGTGTGTAATTAAATGTTGACTGTGTAATTAAATATTGACTACTTATTTCAGAGGAAAACAGACATGTTTAGATATACAGGGGCCACGATTCCTAGGTAAAGGTATTACTAGAGGTACTATCTATGTGTCTTTGAGTACAGGATACTTAACTGAACTGATACTATTACAAGGAAATGATGGAATCTCCAATGAATTCAGGGATGAAGAGAAGGAAAATAGGTCAGTAGCTAACCTAGTTATAATTATAATAGTAAAATCTTGAAGCTATTTGTCAGGGATAATTCTGGTTAGTAAATAGAATAACTGAAAAAAATAAAAATAGTTGAAACCATCTACACCACATTTCAAAAAGGTCATTTTTGACCTGTTCTGACTAAACTTCAACTTCCAGATTTTTTTTTTTTTTTTTTTCAGAGTAAAATATCTGAAATCTGTTAAATAACTGAAAAAAAATCGTCTCTGATGTATAAACATGACACTAAGGCCATAAAAAGTTAATTTCTTGGTTCTCAGGCCCACCCGCATGTGGAAATTCGTCGCCGCATTGCCGATTTTATTGCAAAAATAGTATTAAAAATTTTTTTTTAAATGCGGTAGCACTGTCCATACGGAAAAAACAACCGCATCCGTTTTTTTCTCTTATATCACGTGGTTGGTGAAACGCTTTAAAACACATCATGCTTAAATTAAAGCATCGTTATGACAATGTATAAATAAAAAACGTGTTTCCGTTTGACATTTAGACAAAATGTCAATCGTTTCTGTGCAAATTCGGCACAAATGTTTGCCAGTTTTACCAGGGAACATAATAGGGGGCTTCTCCGAAGCTTGTACCTTATTGGAATTGTTTACGGAGATAAAAAATGGTACGTTGGGACCAGCGGATTGGACATTTCCATAAAAATTAACCACTTGTGATGTTTCTGCCACCATCGGAAGAAATTAATTTGAAATTTTCGAAAAAGTAATGAAAAGTTTTATACATTGCCATATTTTTCACAAAAAAAAAGAAGAAAAAATGCCTCCCTCATCACTTTTTACAGCAGTAAAAGGATAAAAAAAAATGCTGCCCTCCCTCATCAATTTTGACAAAAAAGGGCCTGAGAACCAAGTAATTAATTTTGCATGGCCTAACTAATCAAGTAATAGGTTGATAGTATTTACATGTATATTAAGATTTGTTTTCTGGTTTTGTGACTGCTATTCCTCACATCCTCCAGCAAGGCCTGACTCTGGACCATAGTGAGTAACATATTTGGAGAGTACCACAGCTTTCGCATTGAAGATCTCTTTTGTACATTTTGAAAAACAGTAGTTGCATTGTAGCTGCTACCAAAGACTAAATTTTTTGTACCTACTCGACTTCATACTTTTCTAGTGGCCCATCCCTTCCTCATTTCTATGTAGTGTTTAAATCTTGATTTCTTCTGAATACGGGTGAAATATTGCTCACTGGATGTTAAGCAATAATCAATCAATCAGTCTCCAGCAAGCCACTTTTCCACTGAAGAATAAATGAATTTACAATATTTAATTCACAAAAAAAAAAAATCTTAACGAATATCTCTGAATAAAGTCAATATTTAAGTCTGAAAGATTCCATGTTTTAATTTTCTTGTTTTCTTATTTGTAGACCGAAGTCGCCTGGTAGATTCCTTAGTCCTAAGAAAGGAAGTATTCGACCAACGTCACACATGAGAAGACAACTCTCTTTAACATCCTTAGACAGTAACTATAGTGAAGTATCTGTTTCTAGTTCAGACAGTAGAACGACGATGGAATCTGATGTATGATAGCTGCAGAAAATACAAACTCCTTACCACGAATAATACCCCTCGTGTGACGTCGCCTTATAGAACGAGAAGGAATAAATCCACGTTTATAACAGACTGATCGTTAATAAACATCCTGGTTGATGTACGGAATAAACAGTTGATAGAAAAGACTTTAAAATTAAAAACCAGATTCTTACTATGACTTGAACAGTGCCATCTTCTATTTATAACCATTGTGTCTTGTTTTTGATATACATGTATATAATACTAGATTACAATCCAAAAAATCTTAGAACAAAAAATAGTCAAATATATCTGGTGCATTATGGGTAAATGATCGATGTAAACTAGATCCTTACTAATTGATTGCCTATCAACTTTGCCTTTCTAAAGTGAAACTAGAAACCCGAAAGTTAGAATCTCTACCAAAGTTTTTCAATATTTGATTAAGGTCAACCATCTTAGTATGATTGCCTAACCTATTTGCTAGTCAAAATAATACTAGGAGCATTGAAATTAAAATGTTTGTGAAAGTTTAATTATTTTTTTTAATTTAACATTAACTTTCCAATCTTTAGTTTTTGTTATGTTTGGTGTTTTGTGAATCATTGTTTGTTCTTTTGTACTTTTTCTTTAGGCCATTGTGTTGTCTGTCCTTCAATTTATGGCTTCTGATTAACCCTTTCTTCAAACTTTTCTTATTATACAATGTATTCATTCCTATTGTTGTAGTATCAGTGTATTTGTAAAGCTTTATACTGTAAGATCAGTGTATTAGTGAGGCTTTATATTGTAAAATCAGTGCACAGTCTAACCTGCCTTACCGGTCACCTTTGTCAAGCGGTTACTTTGAGACCCACCCAACTAAAATTACTATATAATTTAACTCTTTTCAATGATCACCTATTTCATGCGTGAATTGTGAGATCGTCTTCTAATAACAGCCATTTTGGACATTTTATCACATGACATAATGTGTACCATCAATCACGTGATACGGTTTTAATATAATAAATAATTGCCGAAGGGAAATAAATAAACATAAACAAAAAGAAATACTAATAAACAATTGTTCATTAAGGCTCATTAAAATAATCTTTATGAAAACAGGTGCAATAAAAGTTTGTCGGAGACAAGATGTTTTGTACAATGCCGTATTTTAACATTAAATTAGAAACATGAAGCTATTAAAAGATGCAAAGTGGGAAAAGTGCCTGTTAAGTATTTTGAAAGTGATTTTGTTGAAGTAATACATTACGGTTTTTAAAGAAACTTTAATTTCGTTCAATAACAAACGACAATGGCCCACAAGTGAACGAAATCCGACTCTGTGCTATGAGAAATGTTGACCAAACTTTTTGTTCGAAGCTACTTTCAGCAGAACGAACTTTTGATTTATTATTTTCTCATTTCTGTTACATAAAATCCTAGCTCTCATATATAATATGTTCATATATGCCAAGGTTAGCCATTCAAAATTCATTGAAATGCACGGGGACGCTTCAGATTTTTATTGATCCGTATTGGTATTTTATACTCGACACCGGGTTAATATTACGATCTATCGAAGTGTTTATTTAATTTTCATACAGACATGTGTGAACATTAATGCATATGCATTTAAAAAATAAACTTTGAACTACAGTAGCTTAAAATATTCCATTGTTGCAGTCTGATTTGAGGTCTGACAACATTTTACTTTCTTAAATTTTTGACTGAAAGTGTCAATATTCTGACAACATTTACTTTCTTCAGTTTTTGACTGAAAGTGTCAATATAAACGTTTGTGCTATATTTTCATTCCATAGCCAATAGTTGGACCCTTGAGCAAATTTCTTCTTCTGAAGATTACACAAATATGAGTTATTACAATTTGTGTGGTATTAAATCACAGCACAGTAATATCTCAAAAGGAAAGGTGGTGGGTAGATGTCCTTTAGGTAATTATGAATATAATATGCTAAATTAATATTTTGCTCATAGTCTACAGTCAGTTGTTCATATCTTAAATAAACACAATAACTAAGTATATTTTTATTTGACAAACAGAATTTGAAAATTTATTACATTTATACATTGAATATACCTGAAAAAAAATGCATACACCTTGTACATTATTGAACATAACTTATGTTCATTTACATCCATAAATACATGTATTATGTTCCATGAAAGTGCTTGGCTATCCATTTGATGGCAACTTTGGTCCATTTTTACTGAACCTCTTTTAAGAGGTCACTTTTAATATTCCCCATGAGTGACTGCTTAAGGCAGATTTGATTGTATTTGTAAAGCTTTATATTGTAAAATCAATGTAATTTGTAAAGCTTTATCTTGTAAAATTATTGCTGATGAAACTCTTGAGAGAAAGTCGTAATCTCACCCTATTTCTTGGTAAATTATTTTGTGATGATTGATTTACAAAGGAATAATGACAATTTGTGTAGTATAATGTGGAAGACAAGAAGTATACCTCTAGTTTTATCGTAGCAAATTCTGTTGAAAAAGAACATATCATTTTTCAATTTAACTTATATGACTTTTTATTATAAAATATCCTGTATATTACATAATTACAAATTGGCAAAATAAAATTTGCAACTATGACAGTTTTATTCTTTAAAATACAATCTATTGTTATTAAGATCTGAACATTCAACCTTGTAGATCACTTCCAATGTGGAGCGGGCCTGTCGTGATCACATGGTAGCTGGATTTACAACTGCCTATGCAATCAATGCTTATCACCACTAACATTGCGAGTTTGAATCCCGTTCATGGCAAGGTGTAGTCAATACAGCATTATGTGATAAAGTTTGCTAGTGACTTACGACAGATCAGTGGTTTTCTCCGACTATTTTGGTTTCCTCCACCAACAAAACTGACCCCACGATATAACTGAAATATTGTTGAAAGTGGCATTAAACACCAAAACCCAATCCAATGACTATGAAATTAGTATCTGTTGCTTCTCCACTAAGAACACAGCATTAGGGAGCAAGAGCAAATACTGGTTGGCTTGGAATCAAGATAATGTGTCTGAGTGGAGTAACATGTCTACCTGTGGAGTGTTGTTTTGGTGAGCTAGTACTATAAAACTCCAACAAAGCATGTTGGTCTAGTTCATCTCATCCAGTCTATCCTGTTCTCGCCATGATATAGCTGAAATATTGCTCATATGGCATTAAGCAACAATCACTCATTCACTCAACCCTACAGTGTTAGAATTATGAAAAAGAAAGGCCAACGTAGATACAATACCTTGTTTTAGGAAGGGACAAATTTCATTTTGTAAAAATCACTGATTCTATCTCAAAAAGTTCTCTAGAACTGATATTAAAATGCTCGAGTTATGATTGATAATACATTTTTTAAGGTTGATGCACATGTTTTTCAAAGACAGTTTTACATTTCTATTGGTACCAACTGTGCTCTTCTTCTCACTGATTTATTCCTTTATTCGTATGAGGCAGACTTTATTATCGTACAGGGGCTTCTGAAGAAAATGAAAAGGCCTAGATATCAAATTTGATAATTTCAGGTCAAGTGGGCGTGGCCTAAATGTTATAAATGGTCAGTTACCGTTTATCACTTGTAAATATACTGTCAACGCATTTTGACTGCTCAAATAGAACGATTGCATTATATCAAATTTAATGTGCATGGCACTTTTCTGGAATAACTTTCATCAGGTACACTAAAAATCAAAATATTAGAAAACCAAATAATTTATATAAAAAAAGGCTGCTATCCCCATCATTAAATTTCACTTTCTGCTATTTAGATGATGTCTTTTCACTAAATTGTAAGTTTGGTGATTTGTTGAACACATATATCCCATTGAGCTTGAAATAAAAGAATAGCACAGATATAGATAGGTCTGCTTCATACATTGACTTACACCTACAAATTGACTAAGGTCAGCTTAAGAACGAAACTACTACAACAGAAATAATTTAAATTTTCACATTGTGAACTTTCCATTTTTATGTAGCGACATTCCAGCAGCACCTCCTGTGGAGTGTATCTATCTCATTTGATATATTATTTCAGAGTTTGTCGTACCTATCACGATATCCTTGTTTGAGGGTTGCTGCTGACAAGGAAGCTATTGAACCAAGCTAGGATTCATAAGCCTTAAGGCGTCAATTTGAACGTGACATGGTGAACCGTGACGGAATATCTGTAATACAAATGATCAAATGTTCCGTTTGTGGTAATTACAATTATGTCCTTTCGTCATCCATGACTAATTGCCTGGTTTGTGACAAGAGTAACATGACGGATACCAGTTGTGGAGCAGGAACTGCTTACCTTTCATGAACACCTGACTTCATCGTGCTTTTCAGTGGGGTTCATCTTGCTCAATCTTAAGTTATTTATATCATTGTTTGTCCTGTTTCTTTTGGCCACTGTATTGTCTCATCCGATTTACGGGTTTCGACATCTTCAATCTTTGTTTACCTATTAATTTTCATAGCAAAAGGATTTGATTTGATTTGATTTATGGTGTTTAACGCCACTCTCAGCAATATTTCAGCTATATCATGACGACCAGTTTTAGTGGTGGAAGAAGCCGGAGAGAACCCATGCAACCACCGACCATGAGCAAACAACTGGTAAACTTTATCACTTGCGGCTGCAAGTCGAGTGCACCCGTTTTTGTAATTTACAAAGCCGGGCGCGAACACACGCCTTATTGGTGATAGGCTTATATGAGCTCTTAGATAATCCAACTACCTAACTCATTGAACCGGTGCATTACGTTTACACACATTACCATTACGTTTGCCGCATCCTTTACAGGTAGAATTACAAGTAAATACAGGTAAGTATGTTTTATTTATTATACTACAAATATAAACACGTTACCCCTTCCGTTAGTCTAAGTCCCCTGCTCACCAACGAAATCCACTAAAATGTTAAAAAGTGAGTTACAGATCTGTTCAGGCAAAGAACTTAAAACCTATTGCCTTTCAGAAGTTCTGGCGATCACTCTCTCCGTTCTGTAATTTTGCGAAATGGACCATCAGGTAGTCAATCTTTTCCTTTTAACTTCTTCTCATAACTGCTGGAATTTCCAAACCTCTATTTTTCTGGAATCGGATTCGTGCGTATGGTTGCAGTTTCCATTAATGATAGTAGAGGAATATTCGTCTGTTTTAATTCTCCCTTTACAGTGTTTCACTGTGCATTTATTACTTTTAAATGTATACCATTGAAGGTCATTGTTTTTTTATTAGATGTAATCACTGTTGGCATGATGATCACCGTTTTGTGTGTAATAGTGCATTTGCAGGGAAGTATTAAAACATTGGTTAAATGCCATCTACTTTTAACATTAATCAGTTTAACTCAGCCTCATATTTGTGTCTGTCTCAAATAAGGACATATACACTCCGACAAAAGTTAAGCACCACCCTATATTTTTATCGATATATTTTTTTACATCAATACTGTTAAAACAATAAAATAGATATCACCATTTTTCTTACACTTCTTAAAAGACTACACCAAGGGCTCTAAAATTACCAATCGACGAAGTATTTATCCTCCTGAAAGACGTGACTATGACGTGGCAAAAATGGGGTTCAAAACAGGCACTGGAAAAACGTAAAACCAGTTTGTCTTTGATGGAAGTTTGTAACATTGCATTAAAATGCAGAGTCCTCAGATTTTAAGAACTTTTAAATGCATCTATTGTGCGTATGTGTAAGGCATAAAAATCAATAACGAGTATATCCACTGCGTTTATTGTGAAGTTCTCTAACACGCCTCGTCATGCTTCGCACAAGACGCTTAAGCGTTCTTGGGGGAACTGTTGCCACTCCTGTAAGATAGCAGTTCTTAATTCGTCAATATTTTGACATTTTGTACAATTTTGACAATGTTGTACAATTCGGGCTCTATGTGGCCTAGCGTTGTCGTCCATGAACATTGGCCTGTCAGCCAACGCATAATTGTCGAAATGGGGGACTACGCGTGGAGTGAGCACATTGTCACGGTATTTTTGGCCTGTCAGATTACCATCAAGAACGAACAAGTCCAACTTACAGTCAAAGGAAAAACAACCCCAGACAGTTACACCCCCACCCCCAAAAGCAGTTGTGCCCAAAATGTGGTTGTCCTGAAATGAAGTGTTTCGTTAGCGCCAAACACTTGCACGACCGTCGGTAGGGCGTAACAAAAAACGACTTTCATCAGACCAGTGGACCTGTCTCCATGTGCGAATAGTCCACCCCAAATGATCATGTGACCAGTCAAATCGAGCATGGCGATGACGTAATGTCAACTGTGGACGTTTTATGGGTCATCGTGCTCGCATTCCCTGATGGTGGAGGCGTCCGATTACAGTGCGTGTGCTAATGTGGCCTCCAAACGGTACATTACCACGAAGTGCACCAGCTGTACTGAACGGCCGTTGCCGCGCCCGTCTGGATATGAGCCGGTCCTCTCTCGGTGTCGTTTTGCGAGGTCTACCTGCACGTGGACGGTCAGTAATATTCCCCGTTTGACGAAAACGCTGCATCAGTCGTACAATGATGGAATGGTTAACCCTGAAGTGATCTGCCACCCTTCTATGGCGAAAATCACCGTTATGCCTGCCAACAGCTTGCCACCTTTCTGGTATGGTTAATTTTCGCCGCATCATACCAAACCAATAGAAAATGAAACTTAAAACTCTACACAAAAAAAGCAGCTTTCGTTCGCAAACACAAATGTTGAAAAGTACACGTGGCACTTTACACACCCTGTCATATACACATAAATAAAATTCGATCAATAACCTGTTTCACAGGTAAGTAAGTATGTGTGTACAGGTAACGAAAACAGCAAACCTATTTGAAATAAGTTCATTATTAGAAAAGATATTATTGAAACAAGCCAGGTGGTGCTTAACTTTAGCCGGACTGTATAATTTCTGTTATTAAATTTTCTTTGTGGTGGAATCCCCCAGACAAGACTGATGCATGAAAAAAATGATTTTGATTAAGAAATAAATTCATGGAAGCCATTATGTGTCTTGAGTTTTCACATAGGTTGGCATGATATTAGTATGTCATCAAAAGCGGAAGCGAGGGATACCATTTACCAATATGTCCTGCCACCCCATGTTTAAACTCACAATACATTATGGCTTCCATGAATTAATACAATTCTAACATGTCTTACACTATAAATACCGATAGTAGACTTTGTAGAAAGACTACGGTAATTAATGTTTACTGATGCGGGCAAGGTCCCACACAGTTTATGCGGCGACGTTGGCCTTTTCGTCTTCCACAATTTCCAAATTCAACAAAGTTTTCACTTGTAGATTAAATTGGAGTGTATTAAACAACATTATGTGTTTCAGACCAGGGGCGGATCCAGGGGGGGGCGCACCCGGCGCGCCCCCTAAAATTGGAAAAATATGATTTTTTTTGCGTAAAATCGTGATTTTTCACACGAAATATCCCAAAGATTTTCGCGACTCGCTCCGCTCGGCGCGATTATTTTAAGTGCGCCCCCTAACTTAAAATCCTGGATCCGCCCCTGCAGACAACTAACATTTTCCATGTTTGAGTTTAATATAATTTGATAAATGAATACTAAATATAGCAATTATCGTGTCATAATGTAAAGGTAACATTAAACCATCTATATTATCTACTCATTTTGATAAATTATATTCCGTGCATCAATGGCTAAATAGGCTAAAATATTTAAGGTAAATTAAAGTCATTTCTATTTAAAGTCGGAAGCTCTTTAGAGCTCTTTAACCGACTTGATATTTTAAAAACAGAACAATGGACAAACATAACAAAGCAGCACATGATTAACATACATAAATAGCACAAAGAGAAAAGTAGCATACAAAATGTATATATAGTTATGCATCCATACACACACAAATCATAGACATAGACAGTCACATAGCATAAATAGAATGCATGTATAAATAAAAGAACAAAGGCAAGCACAGTACGTAAACAAATAGCATATTTAAAGCAATAAAAGCGACTTTATATTTTAAAAACAGAAATAACAAAGCAGCACATGGTTAAACGTACACAAATAGCACAAATAGCAAGGCAGCATATATATAGTTATGCATACACACACAAATCATAGGCATAGACAATCTCATAGCATAAATAAAATGCATGCAGAAATACAAGCACAGCACAAAAATAAATAGCACATTTAGAGCAATAAAAGCGAACAGGAGGCATCATAAGTTTATTTCTGTGGCAACAAAACCGGTCACTGTTTTCATGAATACATGTACAATTTTCAGAGAAATACTAGGTAGAAATAAAAAAGCAACTGCCCAAAAGTTGAAAGACGTCTTGCATGATTTGTAAGGGGTTCCACAGTGTTGCTGCCTCATAACTAACACTATTTTTACCATACCTTGTTGCTCTTGGTCTGGTACATCAACTGTGTTTTGATTTCAAATATTATAAGAATTTTCTTTAATTGTAATAATATTTTAAATAAATACAGTGCTGGATGAATTTGTTTACAATTTTGAAGGTCTCTAATGCCATTGTTCTCATACGTCTGATTTTAATTGATGGTAATTTTGATTGGTCTAATAAAAAGTTGTAAGAATTGGTGTAATCGTCATATATAAATCCTAGAGTTCATTCTTGATTTTTTTCGATCTTGTTAGTATTTGTTTTCGGTGCAGAAATGCCATGTTAAAGAACAGTAGCTGAGGTTTGACACGGTGAAAGAGTAGTAAATGGTTAGTTTAACAAGTCTGTTTAACTGTGTACCAATCCCTTTTAAAACGTTAAGTTGACGTGCCGTTTTTGGTTTGTTTTATTATTATTATTTTTTTTTTTTACAGATGTTGGAAATATGAGTGTTAAAGTTCATTTGTTACTCCCAGTAGTTTTACCTCATCGTTACATTTTATGTTGTTTCCATATAAATTAAAAGCTATATATCTGTATTTGTCCCAGTGCTACAATATTTTCACTTTGATCGTGACAACTGATATAGTAAATATACACTCAGGGAATACGTTTGATAATAACATGCGATATAGAACGATCATTGATATTTTTGCTGAGTAATAATCTCAAACGACAATGTATCGATTTATATAACCACAGGCTCCATAAAAACAGAAAAACACAATTAGATTTTCATATTCCATAGTGAACGAATATTGACCTGTTCATGTTCATGTACTCCATTCACTTGTACCAACTCATTGACTTGTTCATGTTCATATACTCCATTAGCTTGTACCAACTCCTGGTACATTATACTCCTCTGGTGTAGCAAATACTCTGCTTTTTTTGTATAAATATAAGAAGTAAACAATAGCTCCAATTAAAATGTCATTTATTATAAAATTTTCTAAATAAATGACTAAATGTCTTAAATGACAAAAACAAATGTGACTAATAATCTAACTAAAATGTAAACAAACTTAAAACACTCCTAAGCAATAAAATTTCAAATACAAAAATTGCCGAGCGGTTGGAAAGTAAAACATTTAATATATTAGATGATCTAAAACCAGAATCTATCATAACATATTAAACCATATTAGGTTAACGATGGCCTCTACATGTTAATGTCAGACGTTTCGATAACGAACACAAAAACATTACGAAAATAAATGTTAGAGAATACCGAAGGGACAACCAAAAATAGTCAAACCAGAGAAACTGGTAACATAGGGTACACAAGATGAAGGGGCAATCAAAAATAGTAAAACCAGAGAATCTGGTAACATAGGGTACACAAGATGAAGGGGCAACCAAAAATAGTCAAACCAGAGAAACTGGTAACATAGGGTACACAAGACGAAGGGGCAATAAAAAATAGTCAAACCAGAGAAACTGGTAACATAGGGTACACAAGACGAAGGGGCAATCAAAAAT
>MJUT01056159.1:169468-183886 GCA_002080005.1 Gigantidas platifrons | reverse complement strand
TGTGAATCATATCGTCGATACATCTAAATTCGTCTATATATATTTATACATGCATGTCTGCCATTCTTAGTAAAAAGAAAGACTTTGTGTCGGTGTCTGTAATTAACTTTCTAAAATTAATATTAATAACATAAAATCTAAATGCCTTCCGAGTGGGATTATTATGGATGTTTTTTGATGTGACCTACATTCAGAATATTTCAGTGAAACGTATTCGATACGGTTTTAGCACAAGTTTTTATGACAAAAATTACTTACCGGTAGCATATTCGAACATTATAATTTCCAAAACACACTTAAATCCAAGAAAACCATCATAATGTATAACACACGTCAAATAGTAAAAAAACACATCTTGCCGCTTCGTTAACTAGTGTTTGAATGAACCTCGCGCGCCAGAACCGAATCACATTTAAAAAACAAGATCCATCAGCAAAAAAAATAATCCCATCAAAATATCGTTTTAAAGGATTCATTTGATTATTTTTTTGAAAGTTAATTATAAATTACAGATAAACAGAATATTAGGCATTTTGTGTTTGGGGCTGACTATATCACGGGGTATATTAGGCACGCCGTTCCGGCTCACCTGATATACCCCGTGATAAAGTCAGTCCCAAAAACAAAATACCTAATATTCTGTATTTATCCTGCAATGACAGCATTTACCGACTAATATACTAGTAGCCTGTCCAATATCTTTTCTGATATTGGTCAGTTATAAATAGAACATTGACAATGTGTTTCCAAAGAAATATATCTGTGACGTCAAAATAAACAGAGGTTCGCGGTATTTTTGCGTCGCCCATTTCGAATTTTTAAAGGGTTTTAGGGAAAAAATTATTCCAAAATTTTATCATCGTCCAGTAAACGTTTATTTACGATTTAAAATTGCAGGATAAATACAATACATGTGCACTGTCGAAGCATATAGGTAAATATATGTGTATTCGGCTCGAAACGCGAGAAAAGGCTCGGCGAAGTCTCGCCTTTTCCATCGTTTCTAAGCCTCATACACATATTACCTATATGCTTCGACAGTGCACAAGTATTGTATATATACATCTAGCCAAAAATGTTGATTTGAAAAGTAGATTTTTAAGAAAAAAAATTCAGGACAATTATAGAAGTCAAACGGACTATAACTAAGACCTAAATTTAAATATCAATGCTGTTTTTGACATATTGTATTTTAATTATTATTTCAAGGGTTCCATGTACAACGATTGTTGTGTGGTTTCTTGCTGTTCAGTGTGTGCAGCTTGCCAGGAATCGAGGGAGTTGACCGCCATGGGAATCCCATAAGCAAAAAGAAAAGGACAATAGAAATCATTATATGATCATATAATATGCTGTTTATTAAAAAAATGCTTGAACAAAAGTCACATGGAAAATATTATAATAACACTATAACAATATAAAATTTAAATGGTTTGCATGCCAGAGTATTTTTTTTTATGTCTAGATAAGGTATTTTATGTTCACTAACTGCTTTTAATTTTTCCATTTCTTTTTTATTAGTTATGTTATTGATCTTTTTTTATCAGTTTTAATCTGTTGTATCATGCCATGTAAACATTTTATACGCTTATAATAGACCATTATTCAGTTTCCGATTCGATACTACAAATATACGCTTTTGTCATGGTTTCCTGACGGAGGACAAAAGGGTCCCCCCCCCCAATTCCATTCAAGAGCAACGGAAAGAACAAAGAAGTTGAGTATAATTTTCTTAATATTTGCAGACATTTCAATCTTGTCAAATGATAAAGGTTAATTTTACCACAACTAAAAAAATCATAAGTCATTACAACATTTAAATTATTTACAGAGTATGAGAAAAATATATGTTATTTTGGTTAAACATCGCATGAACTGGATACTTTTGTCCGACTTAAATGGAAGCAACTACTACAGAAGCGTCGAAAAAGCGTATAATTTTAAACTCAAGTCGGGAACTGGGAATTCGTCTATTGTGTCTATATACTAAAATATGATATCTTTGGTAGTAATCGAAATGTACATATATATGTATCTAAGGGATCGTTATATTTATTTCTCATTATTAATAAACACATAATACTTCTGTATCTATATGGTTACTGAAGATTAACTCAATTCTGAGTAAAAGTCCTTCAGTGGTGTGTGCGCATGTAAGTTCTTAGTCGCACTTCATGAGAGCTGCTTTAAATCTGTCCACTGTTTTGCTGGTAACTGTAGCTTCAGGTATGGAATTCCAATCGATAGTAGAATTAATAATGTCTTTGTTTTGCTTGTAACTAACCACATGTCTTTGTGTTACTTGTAACTAAATACATGTCTTAGTGTTACTTGTAACTAAACACATGTCTTTGTGTTACTTGTAACTAAACACATGGTATTTCAGTTATCCTAACATCTTATAAGATAGCAAGTTAATAAATGTTAGAGAAAAACGAAGGGGTGATAAAAAATGAACAAGCCAGAGAAACTGGCAACATATGATACACAAGGTGAAGAAACACAAAGCAAACACACAACACAATATACATCTGTTGGACACCACTACAACGCAAATAACATAGAAAAGTCATGCACCCTCCTACAAACAAACGGAGGTAAAGACGAACCCAACATCGTTTTAATGCTGAAATCGTAACGGACAATGAGCAAGACCTTACACTGAACAGTTCTAAAATCCAATTAAAAAAAATCGTAGAAAGAGGAAAAATAGATACTGACAAATATGTCGTGGTGTAAATTTTATCAAGAATATTTTAAATGTTTTTAATGTAAATTCGATTATTTCGGCAACTTTAATTAAAATTCAATAACAATATGTGCTCATTGTCAAAGCAGTTGTTTCAAGTCAAATGTGTTTTAACCACTCAGTTTTTGTTAATTTCATATCTATTGTTATAATTTGCATTTAATCACATACTTTTCAACATGTCATTTCACGAGTAACAACAAATCGTTGTCATGAAAAATTGTATAAATTCAGACCCCAAATAATGTAATTATTAATTAGGATACCTGATTGAATAGTGTACGACACAATTTCATTTAAATCGGAGGCTTCTACGAGAATGGAATCATTAGGAAGAATGCAATAAGTCGCATCTGCTGTGTGTTTTATTGATGCTAGATAGATATAGTACTACTTACTAGTATTGTCACTCAAACATAAATTGAAACAAAGATTATGATCAAAATGTTGTTTCTACATAGCATGAAAAGTGCTTACCAACGATGTCTACGATCTTACCAACCACAACAACACGCACCATTCCTCCAGAACGGATTCTAAATTACACACCTTAAAAGGAACACAACAACAGATACGGACGAAAATCTATGTTCTTGTTGTGATAGGTACACAATTGTTAAACGAGTTAATGGATCTAAAAACTTCTACTTCTTCATATTTAGTCTACCAGCAATTACAAAAATTGCAACATATAACGAAACAATGAGAATATGATGGCACAAAAACGATTCAACTAAAATACAAATTATCATGCTATGATACAAATGGCGACATGATTAACATCGAAACTATAATTATAATGTCAGTGAATGTTCAGTAGCTTCTTTGTTAACAGCAACCTTCAATCAAGGAAATCCTGATAGGACCCACAAGCTGAAGCATATCGTATCAACTGAGAGATATATACTCCATATGCAGGTGCTGCTAGAATGTTGCTAAATATGAATGAAAAATTCACGATGGGAAAATTGTGTCGTAAAGTTTCGTTCTTAAACACCATTCATTGTCAATTTCGAGGTGTAGGTCAAGGTATGAAGCAGATCTATCTGTATCTGTGGTATCCTTTATTTCAAGCTCAACCGGATACATGCGATCAACGAAATCACCAAACCTAGAATTGTTTAGTGAAAGGATATCATCTATATAGCGGAACGTGAAATTAAAGGATATGGCTAGCTATATACACACTCCATTATTTCATGAACACAAATCACACAATGGTGCAATTCTTACTAAAATAAACCTATTTAGATACTATATGGGAATTCCATTGATTTATTTGTTTGTTTTATTATTATTTTTTTTTTAATATTTGTACCTGTCTTGTTAGATATGCAGATAACGTTAAACCTGCCCATGCGGTCACATATATTAAGGATTTACCTGCATTGAAAGTCCACCTTTTACTTGTCTTGTCATATTAAATTTAATATGTATTGAACCGACAGTGTGGTATGTTTTGTTTTCCATTTGATTATGCTATATTTACATACTCTATCTTTTTTTCTTGATCTAAAGAAACGAGAAGTATACACTCAACTACATTGTATTACAATAAACCTATATTATACATTTTATTTTACCTGTTTACTTTCAAATAAACTAGGCCTTCACCTATATTAGCTCATTTAGTATTTCTTAATATCAAATGAACCTGCCGTGAAGCCTACTGGTATTGTCACTCAAACATAAATTGAAACAAAGATTATGATCAAAATGTTGTTTCTACATAGCATGAAAAGTGCTTACCAACGATGTCTACGATCTTACCAACCACAGCAACGCACACAATTCCTCCAGAACGGATTCTAAATTACACACCTTAAAAGGAACACAACAACAGATACGGACGAAAATCTATGTTCTTGTTGTGATAGGTACACAAATATTAAACGAGTTAATGGATCTAAAAACTTCTACTTCTTGATATTTAGTCTACCAGCAATTACAAAAATTACAACATATAACGAAACAATGAGAATATGAAGGGACAAAAAAGATTCAACTTAAATACAAATTATCATGCTATCATACAAATGGCGACATGATTAACATCGGCACTATAATTATAATTTCAGTGAATGTTCATAGTTAAGAAAAGTTTGAAGATTCCAAAGAAATCAGAAGCCATAACGCGAAGGAGGACAGACAGTTAAATTACCAAGAGAAAAGTGAGAGGACAAACAATGATCTACAAAACAAAACACAGAAAACTAAAGGTCAAACGACACCAGCCCCACTAAAATGCGGGGGGTGAACTCAAATGCATGTCGTGTAACCATCGTGATAAAATAAAATCCCATATACTATCATACAAATGACGACATTATCAACATTAACGCTACAATTGTAGTTTCAGTGAATGTTCCTAGTTAACTAACTTAAAGGTAATAATTCAGTCGAATTAATAGAATATATGCTCATTATTATTCAGAGACTAAATACAATACAATTGATACTTCGCATGGATATCGAAGCAAGTATCCATACACTCCAAAATTGGAATTCACGCGAAGCTAGATCTAAGATAAAATAAATTAATTTTAGAATCACATGTCATTAAAACATTTTGAATTAATTTATACGGATTGATCGAAATTATTTGTTCGGTTCATTCGAAATAACCTCAATCAGGTTGTACACACCCTTGCGTAACGCGCTACGCTACACGGGTTACACGTTGTGTACAACCTGATTGAGGTTATTTCTTCATGAACCGACAAAAAATTGCGATCAATCCTTAATTGTTGGGCGAATCAAACTGCTACAGTCAAAACTAGTGGGAAAATATCCATAGACTCGGAGTCTGGATAATGTTTTCATTTGTTAATATTCCCATTGTCAATTTTCCATTTATTTAAGGATTGATCGCAATTTTTGATCGGTTCATGAAGAAATAACATCAATCAGGTTGTACACACCGGGTAACACGCGTAGCGGGTTACGCAAGCGTGTGTACAACCTGATTGAGGTTATTTCGAATGAACCGAACAAATAATTTTGATCAATCCTTAAAAATTAATTCAAACTTTTTTTGTTATGATATGAGGCAAATAATCGGAAATAAATTTAAATAACCCCAAAGGTGCCTCATTTAAAGAAATAGTATGATGACAACGGCACGCGACGCCTTGGGAACGACGTTTATTTTCAGATTCAGTACATACGAAAATAACCTCAACTTTTTAAACCAATCAAAACACGTTTCAATGACATGTGACTCTAAAATTAATTTATATGTAGTAATATTCCAGCAGCATCTGCATATTGAGTATATATCTCTCTTTGAGTTGATACGATAACGTAGCAAAAAACGGGTGATTGTAAAAGAAGAAACGAAACAGGCAGAAACGAAACGGAACGAAACGAGACACAACAGAACCGAAACAAGATAAAGTAGAAACGAAACGAAACGAAACGAAACGAGACACAACAGAATCGAAACCAAACCAAAACAATCATCAATATATAAAAACAACGAAACAAACATTAACAAAACGATTTTTTACATGAGACAACAATCCACAAAATTGAAAAACTTTAAAATTTACGGGAAGATTTGGCTATGGAAGAAAAAAATAAACAGGATTTCATATCAAAAAGCTCACCACTTTCCTGCTTCTTGTGTGTTATGTAATTCTGAGATTCATAGAAAAAATATTTGATTGATACCAAATCCACTCTCCAGGAAGCGACGGTCAACAAAGTCACACCATGGTCTTCAATACGGTGGAAACCCACACCATGAAGCGACCTCCGAGTATCCCATGAAACAACACAGTCTACACCACTCGATATCTATTTGTGAAGTTAAATTAAAGCTTCTAATGGAAACACACGAACTACTGGGAAGATTACCAATTTGAAGAAATAAACTATGTGGACCTTGTTTTTTGTTGTGTTGTGCGTGTTTGTTTCTCCGACAGTCGCCGGTGAAGCATAAATGAGCCCTAAATTGTGTAACAGTTTTTGATTATATCCAATACTTTTAGTACCTACATCCCCGAACGCATAGACAATTGTCTCATCAAAGGCATGTGTCTCATTAGCTTGACCACTGTCTTCCAAATTCTTATCAATATTGAAAAAGTAGTGGCAAAATTGTATTCGTATTATCTGTTTTTTATTTACCAGGTCTAGACTATGTTGTTTTTTTTCTAAAGACATTTCAAGACTATCAAGTAAACCCTTAGTGGTAGAGCATAGACATCGATATCGTGTTAAAAGAAATTTTCAGTGGTAAAAATCAGATACGAATTCAAGGCCCCACCCTCTTTTGATGAAAAACCTTTAAAATTTTTGGGAATTTGGGAATATTTTGTGAAGTCACCTCCCCTCCAATGTACCTAGTATTCTTTTCAGCTTTTCAGAATATCTGGGTTCGCTACTGGAAAAAAAAATGTCTCCATTTTCGTACCCAGTTTTGCCGCCTGAGATTTGTAATATGATTTTTTTAAATCCTGAATTCCACAAATTTATTAAACTGTTGAGATGGATGAAGACAAGGAAGGGCCTAACATTTTTATGTTACAAAAATGAGTTAGAACATAAAACAACTCCTATTTATTGTGTTTGGTATATGAAATTATAGTTTACCTATATCCTTTCTGTCCATCTATCCTTTCTGATAGCTGACTGCAAAAGTGACGGGACAATTTTCTCGCACGTTTTATAAATCCTGTGAGATCAAAGTTATAACGGGTGATGTATATCTAGGGTATACTATATAGCTTTAAAATAAGTAAATATAGAAAGGTTGTGAAAGATCATTTAAGATGAAGACAAATAACAGGTAAAACGCATTATTCACAAAAAAATTATATAGCATGCAAAGAAAGTTTATATTCGTAAATTGTAGCTAAGTTTAATTGTCTAATAACAATATTTTGCATAAGTAAAACTATACAACTAAAACACGGAGCACATAAAACTCACTTTGAGTTACGAGTTGTGAAAATTATAATGCTTTATATTATAGCTCACATAAAAATGTAAAGATTCTGATTGGATAACAAGCCGTATACATCAAGCTATGTATACGTCTGTAGCCGTATACATAAGACATATTTCTATCCCGTCGAGGGGCCCCTGTATATTTCAGTCTCCCACAAATGATAACAACATGGACGATAACAAATTCCGCTTCACTGAATCAATAGCATAATACGGAAAAATACATGTATTTTTACTAAATTACATGTTTTACTCAAAACGGCTTTATGAACAAAAAATATTACAACATATAATTCCGTCACAAATACCTGATCGATTCAGCAAACTCCCATGTTCCACGGCTGTACCACAACGTGATGAACATCATAATAAACAAAACGTTTCAAGAGCAATGACGTGATAAATATGTTGACGTCATTGAAGAAAGCATGTCAGAGGTACGGAAAGGGACATCTTGAAATACGAAAAATTAAGATAAAAGACGCAAATATATTCAATACAGTTGGGTTCTGTATTTAAAAAAAAAATGGTTAAATCCGTAATAAAATTGTATATCTGTTATTCAGCTATCAAACAGGGTATATAATGTGACATTCCCAGCTTAAAAAATATGATGATGATGATATAGAAATCTATAACGTCACAAGTCGAAAGAATGTAGTATTTTAGAAACGGTATACTGTTAAGACATTATAATTCTAGGATTATAGAACACAAAGTTATGTTTTTAACTGATATTTAATTTGAATTACAAAACATAAAAGTCATGCAAAATTTGTATCTTTCTCTTCGATAAAAATTTATGTGTCGAAAATTCCAAATTAGTTTGGCGTTTCCATACGGCACTGGCATCGTTTTTTGTTTTTGTTTTTTTATCTTTTCTTCCTTCAATATGAAGATGTGATCTATAATATAATAGTTATTCCGGTCATAGACAGGGTATATAATGTCACATTCACGGCTTATGATTTATATTTCATTCACCTTCGGCTCATGGAATATAAATCATAATCCATGAATGTGACATTATATACCCTGTTTAAGACCGGAATAACATATAATGTATTTAATGAGAAGAAATACAACAGTAAAAGCTATTTATCGGAGAAAACGACGACACAACGATACCAAAATAAATAACCATTGATTGATTGAATGATTGTTGTTTAACGCCAACCTTAGTAATATTTAAACTATATCGTGGCAAAATACATAACGACAGCACAAAAAGAGATGATGACAGCATCGAACCATTGTATTGCTGCAAGTTGTTTAAAAAAGAACATGTTAAAATGTATTAAATTTATTAACTTATTTACATTGGCAATGTTTGGTCGCGGCTGTATTTTCTCGAAAACATTTTCACAGCAAGTTCAAATTTTAAAAGCACATAAAATTATTAGAAATTGGCACACATGAAAAGTTAACACACAAAAAATGTTCATTATTGGCACACAAGAAATGTTCATTATTGGCACACAAGAAATGTTCATTATTAGAACACAAGAAATGTTCATTATTGGTACACAAGAAATGTTCCATTCATTAGGCACACAAGAAATATTAAATTCATAAGGCACACAAGATATATTAAATTCGTAAAGCACACAAGCATATAAATAAAGTTCCATATTCCATATTAAGGAAAGTTATATTTTTTGGCACATTAAATTTCCAGTAATCTGCGTTGTACTTGACCCTGGGATCAGTAGTCAAGACAAATAAGTTCAAACTGACATACTGTGCCGCGCTTTCGCCTTCAAACTATGTGCATCTGTTCTTGGGTGTCATATTCATCTGCCCGGCCGCGCCGGGAACTCAGTCTCTTTATTAGTACAGTCAATCTTCACACACTTCCACTTGATTCCTGAAATAAAAAAATACCCAGCAGCAGAACCTGTGTTAAATAAGCAAAAAAAATGTGTGGGAAACAAAGGGAGAGTTTTTCCAAGTTTGCGACTTTTTGTGAAAGAAATAAATGGATGCATATCTGTCTGATGTCAGGAAAAAGAGACCGCAAATTCTTCAACGTGCCCTTTATATATTCACAAAGGGAGATAACTCGGATAGCCCTCATGTTGGTTTCAATGGTTCAATTCGTCGTAAACGTAAAAAGAGAGACAACTCGAGGACATTTATATGTCGTTTCACGATAAATCAATCTATTCGAAAAGGCGAATAGATGTGAATATTTTTCATTTTTACTCGACTATCAGTTTGGTTTTCCTTTAATTACTCCATTTCATTTCTTGTGATTGTCAATATTAATGTATATAACGTGTACAATAATGATGTTATAATACATATTTGATAAACAAAAAAAAGTCGTGAGTACAGTTTTATTCGTGGACGAGTTTTCCTAATTTTCCTATTACAACATTGGTCAAATTCTTAAGCTCGTTCAAAATGAAAAAAAAAGTCGTGACAACAGTTTTGTTCATGAACGAGTTTACATAATTTTCCTATTACAACATTGGTCAAATTCTTAATCTCGTTCATTAAGAAAACTGCAAAAACATCGGCCTGTATCAGTGGCATATGACAGTTGTCTGTAACTGATATTAGAGGCCGCATTTACAATAGCATTGGTGTGGGTATTATTTTGATAGGTATAACGGCATCGTGCAAGCAGTATTTTCTCTCCATTGCCTTAATTTATAGTCCTATCTTCAAATTATTGTTTGTTTATTATTACACAAGCGAATGTAAAGAAGGATAAAATAATTCAAAATGAATGTTATTATTATTATCATTATAGGTGAAATAGATTATGGACCAATACCAAAATCCAGGCTCTGAGAAGTCTATGTATCCTCAGGTGTCGTATGGCACAAACCCAACGGCTCCATATAACCAGCCACCACCTCAACCAATGAACAACTTCGGTCCGCCGTCACAACAGACATCAATGACGACGGTGGTTGTAACACAGCCACAACAAGTAAAGAATAATCTGATGGTTGCAAGTTTACAAGGTCATAGAGACTGGTCCACGGGTCTCTTTGAATGCTTTCAGGACATGGGTGTCTGTAAGTTTGTCTAATATTGTATGCACTGTGTTCATTCTTTTTCTTTTTAATGAAGTAATCAGTAGCTTTGATTTTGTTCTATATTAGTATTCTATCAATCATCTAAGGGCAGGGATGTATTTCACGTTTTGTAAAAGTGAACAGACACTGGATCGTATAAGCTTAGAATACGGATGAAACGCAAACGAACGAAAAACGCAAACGAAACGAACTAAAAACGAACGAACGCTTCACACGAACGACACGAAAAATGAACGATACATGAAACGAACGCACGATACACGAAACAAACACATGATACACGAATAGTATCGTGTTATTATTTGAATGACTTTTGTGCAAATTGATGTGATTAACTTCTGTAATCTTCTATTTTATAAGCAAGTTATATATATATAAATGATAAATTAGTCGGTAAAGTAATAGGATAATACAATTTATATTAAATAGTTTATATTACCAATGTGTTTACTAATTATATTTATGATTAAATTTTAAATCTCATATATTTGACTTTCTATTTATATAATTAGACAGAATTTATATTTATCTAATTATATAATTATACAGAATTTATAATTATATAATAATACAGAATTTATAATTATATAATAATACAGAATTTATATTTGTAATTATTCGGATTCTGAATTGACAATTCCAGCCAGACATAGGTGTATCAGTTATTTTCTCGGTTAAGCTGTCCGAGAGGTGTGTGGCTTCAAAAGGTCATATAATTGTTAATTAGAATGAAATTACAAATGTAAGAGTTGACATTTCACACCTGCAGTGCATGTATTTCCCAGGTAAAACTGCCAGAGGTGTTTGTTTACATACATGTAAATGATTTCTTGTTTATTTGTCCTAGAGTAAATTATAGAGAAAATGCATTTATTAAATATGTTTTCCCTTATTGTACAAAATTACTGGTACATGTAAATAAAGGAAATACATGTTTGTATATGTAAAATTTTGCTTACACTTTAATTTAAAATTTTTAGTAATAGTAAGATTGAAATTGTAGTAATTATTTTAAACTGGAAATCGTAGTTGACAAGTTCTTTTGGGGTGTCTACATGATAAATTCACACCTATTGTTCGTTTCGTGTATCGTTCACTCGTATTTCGTTTCGTGTGTTCGTCTAATTAAACTGGCGAACGATACAAAGTGACCGTTCAAAAGTTTAAATCTTGGCAAGATTCTCTTATTTTATAAAAAAAAATATGTTATCATCATACATTTAACCATTTTGTGAAAACGCAAACACTCGAAGTGAACATTTTAAATATATAAAATAAGAGAATCTTGCCAAGATTTAAACTTTTGAACGGTCACTTTGAAAATTTACTATGGGAGACAAACGAATTCCCCCTCCCCCCACCCCCCAAAACAAAAACAAAAACAAAAAACAATCAAACAAACAAAAACAATAACAAAAACAAAACAAAATAAAACACAACAAAAACACAAAAACGACCATTCTATTATAAAGCTTGTCATTTCAGGTTTATTTACATGGTGTTACTATTCTTGTGCCGTCTGTATGTTAGGATCAAGGACAGGAGGAGAATGTTTCTGTACACCTGCTTGTGTGCCTGCAGCTGACATAACACTACGAACCAGAATAAGAACACTTGACGGTATACAGGTAGGTTTATTTATTGTTTCTATAACTTAATTATTCATTTGTTTTTGTACAAATGTTCATTTATTTAGCTATTATCATGCCGAAGAGCCTTCTTCTGGTAATTTCATTTTTATTCACACGTATCGAAAAAAAGTTCATTAAACCGCACTAATGATGTAGTGTTTAGCGTACTCGTTTCGACGGCTCGCCGGATTATGGTGTGTTTGATCCCTGCATGATCGAGTCAACCCAAAAACGATAAAAGTGTTACGTGTTATTTCGTAACTAAATACACAGCATTAAATAGTAAGAGAAAAAACCTAAATGGCTCGGAGTCTGTGTAATATGTCCTAACGGATACATGTCTGCAGGTGAACTTTAATCTAGATTAGCACATTTAAGATAGAATTTTATCAGATTGGGGTTTCGATCTGTCAATGACCGATAATAACAAAGTCCATATTCAGATAAATGTTGAAATAGAAGTTTTCAGAAAAGAAAGGGGTTAGGGTTATGGCGTTTAACGCCACTTTCAACAATTGTTCAGTTATATCGTCAGAAAAGAAAGTGATTCAAGTGTAGCTGATAAATATAGACAAAACTCTGAATTCTCTGTAATGTGTACTTAATTTTGTTATTTATCCAGTAAACAAATGTTCATATACAGCCTTAGGGAATATCCTTAAAGTTAACTGAAAACTTTTACAATTTCGACACGAATTATTTCAAGACCCAATATTTTTTAATATATATATATATATATATATATATGTGATAATAAGTCGGCCAGTTATTGGATAATGTTTGATTATTTTTTTCATGTTTGAAAAGTAAACATTTTTTCTTTTTAATTATGTTCCTCACCTATTCTTACTCACATGTTTAAAGTTCCATGGAAAAAAGATCGATAATAATGACACATTGACTCATATTTGTTTACTATCCTTTTTCCAAATGGCGTCGTATTACGTCACATAAGGCCGGTCAGTGGTAAATAAAGCATGTGATTTTGTAATAGGCCAGCCAAACTTAAAAAGTAAACCAGATAAAGAAAGTATAGTATTTTAGCTTTTTCTGTGTAATTGTTTTGTCTGAAGAATTTCAAAAGATGTTTTTTTTTCAAATAGTTTGAAATTGAAGTATTAAAAATTTATTATTTGATGCAAACATTGAACTTGCTCACCCATATAAAAAATATTTAAATCCAGTGAACTTAGTGTTTTTGTTTTTGTCAATGCAATATATTAAACTGGCTACATACTGCCATATTTTTGTAAAACAATTAATGACTGATTTCTGTTTTATTTCAATCACATTTATTATCACAGAGTGGTAACAATACAGTTTTGTTGATGCTATTTGCAATAATGACAGGTTTTCCCCCCAGATAATCTCATTTTCTGTCTGGTTTAGTTTAAATCTCTGTTCAATTTATGCTATAAATTTTGATTATTGCTGTTAAATTAATTATGTTTCTATCTTCTCTGTGAATATCATTTCATTACCACAAGAAGTAAGAGGTATATTTGTTATTATACCCCCCGCAAACACAGTTTGGGGGGTATATAGGTTTCACCCTGTTTGTCTGTCCGTAGGGTACATGGTTTGTCCGTGCAACTCCTCCTACAGTTTTTCTCCTAGGAAGTTTTTATTTTGCAGATCATTTGTACATATATCAAAGATATGCATGTGGTAAGGATTTTGACTTTTGTGCATTTTTACCAAAAATATAGATTGTTGAGCTTTTTTGGTGAATTTGGCAAAAAGGGTATATGGTTTGTCCGCGCAACTCCTCCTACAGTTTTTACGCTAGGATGTTTTTATATTGCATATCGTTTGTGCATACATCAAAGATGTGCATGTGGTAAGGATTTTGATTTTCATGAATTTTTACTAAAATATAGCTTGTTGAGCTTAGCCATTTTTGTGTGAATATGGCAAAAAGGGTACATGGTTTGTCTGCGCAACTCCTCCTACAGTTTGTAAGCTAGGAAGTTTTTACATTGCAGAACATTTGTACTCATATCAAAGATGTGCATGTTGTAAGGATTTTGATTTT
>MJUT01056159.1:142971-157696 GCA_002080005.1 Gigantidas platifrons | reverse complement strand
TATTTATCAAGTGTTAATAATAACTCAGACTGGCATAGAAGAAAAATGAAATTGTTATTTGATAAAGTTGGATTTAATTTTGTCTGGGAAAATCAAAATTCATTTAGTAAAAATCGCTTTACTTATGCTATATATAAAAAATTGGGAAATGATTTCATTAAATTTTGGGAGGAATCCATTTCAGAAAATATCACTGAAAAAAAGGAAACAAATTAAGAACATACAAGGATTTGAAGAAGACATTTGAGATGGAAAACTCTTTGAAATTAGATATTGACAGATCTGATATTTCAAATTTTGTAAGACTCAGAATAAGTAATAGTATCCTTATGATCGAAAAGGGCAGGCATAGAAAAATAGATTTAGAAAACAGATTATACCCCCTATGTAAATTTGAAGTGGAAGATGAATTGCACTTCACTATAAAAATGTACCAAATTCCAAGAGTTGAGAAATAAATTTTATCAGAAAATTTCAGACATTTTACCCTCTTTCTATAATCGTTCAAACACTGAACAATTCCATCTCATATTTCGTAGTAATGATTATGATGTTAGTAAATGTTGCATTAAAGGTATTAGTGAGATGTACAAATTTAGATGTTCATTAACTTAATTTATTCCACTACATTATATATATACCATTAAAATATATATTCATACATATTAAGATTATGTGTTTAAATAAACATTATATACTTATATTATGATAGGGACAATGATAACTGTCTATAATAGTCTGTGGCCTAGCATAACCCCCCGTGCACCCACCCCCTCCAGCTTCCATGTTAACATATTTTTTAAGTCCTCCTATATATCCTCTTGAAAAAAAAACATGTTAACATTGAATATTTTGGGATGAACTTACTGTACTCAGAAACAGGATGGACTATTCTCTCTAGTAGAAGACATAATAGGAAACTCCAATTATTGTATAATATAAAGAACGAACATGCACAAAATTATCTTACAGAACTTATTCCTCCTACTGTACAAAGCTCAACTATTTACCCCTTAAGAAACAGTTCGGATTTAATAATACCTTTTTGTAGACTCTCGATCACAACTGAATCTTTTATTCCATCTACTGTTAAACTCTGGAACCGGCTCGATCAATCTGATCGTAATCTTGACACATTAACTAAATTCAAAAAAGCCATTCGAAAGGAACAGTCAGATAATGCAAAACGTATCCCGAAACATTTTTATTATGGTCCCAGAAAACTTAATATTATTCTAACTCAACTTCGTAACTCGTATTCATTTCTAAATTATGATCTATCAAAGGTCAATATAGTCAATGATGCTGCTTGTTCCTGTGGAGCTCCACGGGAAGATGCATTCCATTATTGTTTTACTTGTCCTAAGTATACCGAAATAAGACTTAATATGATGAATAATTTAAATTGGGTACAGACAATCGATCTGAATCTACTAACTCGCGGGTCCGATGACTTAACATACGAAGAAAATATTAATATCTTCAAACACGTTTTCAATTTGATTAAATCTTCAAACAGATTCCTTGTACTATAATTACTCGATAATTATCTATTCTCCAACCTCGCATCCATACAACACAACTTATATTTTTTGTTATTAATTCGTTTATTACATTATTTACAATATATTTTCTATATGTATTATATGCATGCTCAGAATGATCATTATACTATGTGAATTTATTGTATTAATGGGAGAAGACTTCATAAGTTGGCAAAACTTGTGTCCTATCCCTTTTGTTAATTTAACAAATAAAATCATCATAAACTAACTTACATTTTTGAGTCCTTTTTAACATCTGTTCGACAATTTTGCCGGATTTTCAGATTTTTTCATTCTTCACTGTTGCTGAGGTCTTGTAGCTTATGAACAACTATTATAATATAAAAACTGGATTTGGTGGATAGCTGATTACATTATCGTTCAAATGAATACAAGTTATTAATATTTTATGAAGTTCAGTAATGGTAGGAGGCAAAAAATATATCCCTACCCCTGATAAAATTGCGTAAAACGAGATTGTTCGCCTTTTGTTTTCAATAGACAAAATATTACACAATTTTGATGGTATTTTTATATAATGAATTTATTAAAACTATTGCATTTATGGAAAATTAAACCCATTACATCATCAAAAAACATGTTTTGTAGTGTAGAATGCAGAAAAATGGAATATTATGATTTTTGCCGATTTTAGCTCTATTCAACCCAAAGCTCGTAATATCTTTTTCATAATATAAATTGACAACCAAATTATACATCTGTCGTGTGAACTTATGTTATGGAGACATTTTAAAATAAAATTTGTTCTAGTACCACCCTGTATAGGGCTTCTAGCGGCAAAATATTACCCCTTACCCTGCCGAAATTCGCATAATATTTTCTCATCAGTATTAGTCCGTGGGCTAGCATAACCCCCCGTACACTCCCACCTTCCATGTTAACATATTGTTTTAAGTCCTCCTATATATCCTCTTGAAGAAAAAGCATGTTAACATTGAAAATTTTGGGACGAACTTGCCGTCTGAGACTAATATTTACACCCTGTCGCAGCTTTTTGACGATTTTTGATTTTTTTCAATGTTTGTCTTTGCGAGCATTGCATGTATACTAAACAGTCTTGAAAGTATTTCAATATGGTATCAAATGAAAGCTTATGGTATTAACTTTCAAGTGAATACAAAATATATACACTTTGTGGCTATCAAATTTTGTCAGACGTGAAAAACCTACCCCTCCCCCTTCCTGAAATGACAAAAAAATACATTGTTTTCCTTAAAAGTTTAGATAAACAAATATTTCGTACTAAACTGCGATATTTTTTTATACTAAACCAAACAAATATATCACATTTAATAAATCAAGCACTATTAATCCTTTATGAAGTAATTTTTGTGGTCAAAATACTTGAAAAATTTGATATTTTCAATTTCGGAGATTTTCGCAGGATTCTGCTTATATCTTAATTTTACTAATAAAATAAAGGATACCGCATCATAATGACGGTTGATTTTTGTTTCTGGGTACTATAACAATGTAAAAAGGGAATAAGTATGTTCCTTCTACCTACTGATTAACAAAACAAAAGGAAAATATTAGCCCTACCCCTCTAAAAAACACGTAAAATGTGATGAAACTTGGTTTATTTCCTTAGAAACATGGTCGGGAAGAGTGAAATTGTTATTTGCCCTGTAAGATTTTTCAATTCTTTATTTAAACAAATCATATGAACATCATCTAAGAGGGTTTAAATTCTACCAATGTCAGAAAACATGAAAAATGGGTAATTTCTGATTTTCAGAATTTCTACAGAATATTCCTTATTGGCCAGGTTAAGCTGCTTTATGGGAATTTTTGTCCAATCAATATAGTTTTATCTGAATGCTGAATGTATTAACATTATTTTAAAAACCATTAACCCTCATATCTGCATATTATGATTCCCATTTTAGCAAAATTCTATCCCTTCCTTCCTTTCTATTCGAAAGATGTTAAAAAGGGCTCAAAAATGTAAGTTCATCCCAAAATATTCAATGTTAAAATGGTTTTTCTTCAAAAGAACATAATAAAGGACCAAAAAAATTAGTGGTGTTCGAAGGTGTGTGGGTGCACGGTAGGCTATCTCAGCCCATGGCCTATAAGCCTTTACCTCCTCAGTCAAATTGAAAGAAAAAAAATACAGTGTTATTAATATATGTTTGCCTTGAGATATAAATGTACATACATATAATGATTAATCTTTGTTATTTTGTTTTGTGTTTGATGACAATCCAGATTTTGGATTTTAAATCAATAAAGTCTTTGACTTTGACTTTGACTTTGAACACAAATCACACAATGGTGCGATTCTAACTAAAATAAACCTATTTAAATACTATATCACACTGATATTTTTTAAATTTTTTGAATTGTTTACCTGTCATGTTAGATGTGTAGATAATTATGTATCGTAACAGTGAAGCATGACATGTTTCTGTTATAATAAAGACACAAGAAAGGTCAACTAGGGTTAGTCTTCCAGTAGTCCTTTTCACAAAAATTCTGAACTGTGTAAAACTAAGATTAAAAAGAGTTTCACAAAAATACTTCCGATAATCTTAAGTGTAAAAAGTCCTAAATTTTCGTGTAAAACTACCCTGTGACAGGGTGTCATAAGTGTACAATTTTGAACGTAAGAGATAAATATTTGTCTTATCTTTTATCGTAAAGCGCATTTTCTCTGACCGTATGACAAACATCATTACACATATTGATAAATGTTTATTGAAATAAATATGGTTTAATATACAAACAGACGCTAAAAATGACATTGTTGTTTACTCTTTTTTGGCGGGACTAATAACAGTCTATAACGATGCATTCCGTACATTTACCTTTTCAATGCAGCAAAGTGTATCGTTTACATATCAACTACCATATGACAAAAAAAAATCAGGACAATTCTTTTAATTTTAGATTTCAAATTGGAAACGGTCGACAATCGAAAAGACTACTTGCAAACTTGGGGAGAATTTTTATTTTTCATTATTTTTATTATTTTTTTTATAAATACAGGAATACGGGATTTTCTTCTAAACATCCACTCCGCTTACAAAAGTTTTGTATGAACAGCCGCTATAGGACTGGAAGTTTCTGGATCCAATAATATCGTTTCGATAGTGCCTTTATATTAGTAATTAAACAACATTATTAAGAATCAACTGGTAGAACGTGCTAAACTGGGTCACGAGTCACTGTGAGGTCCTGAATGATTATTCTAAACTGTGACACGTGGACGACCTGTGGACTCCTGTTAGGCAACTGTGAACGGGGTTGCAATGACAAATTTAATTGAAAGAGGCCTGTGTTTATGTTTCACTAACGACTTTCTATCATGCTGTTTATATACGTCATAATAAATTATCTCGATAGGTGGCGTTACCATCTCGTAACTTCGTAACCTTGGTCTTTCGTAACCTACTTCGTTAGAATAAAAAATAACTATCCAGTTTAAAAATAACAAAACAACAAAATAGGAACCCGTACAGCTTCTTTACATGAAACGATTAATTTATTAATTTAAGGAATATTTTATTGGTGCTGCAGTGTATGAATGATGTCAGTTCAAACCCCGTCGAGCGAAAACAAAAATGTACAGCTCAAAGACCTAATTCTAACACTGTTGGGTTAAATTGTCAGATATATATATATATATATCTAAGGAGACGGGGACTGGGGCGACATGTCTACCTGCGGACAGTTGATTCAGTCAGTTTGCACTATAAAAATAAAAATAAGCTTGTTGGTCTGGTACAAAGCGGACCTCATGATCATCTCATTGAAAATTAACTTGTTCTCGCCATGATAAAGTTGAAAAATTGCTGAGTTGGCGTTAAACAACAATCACTCACACATTCTTCCAAGGTAGTGCAAGTTGCGTACACATTCAATTTAAGACAATGTAATATTTATATGGTTGGCAACGGTTAACCGGGTAACCGGTTAACCGTCGGAACATCCGAATATCGAATACCAAAAACGCTATTCGGTTAACTGGCCATTTTTATGTAAAAGCGATGTTTTATTAATACTATTAAAATGCCGTCGTGTCAATCTTATAATGATACATGTCCATTTTTGTGGAAATGGAGATATCAGAGGTAAAAGTTTGGACAGTTGAATAAAAACATTGGAGATATAACATAATAACACTTCTCAAATTGTCTTAAACCAGTATATTTCGTTATATGGCTTATATAGGGAGATACACCATTGACAATTAAAGTCACTGATACCCATAAGTCATATTGTAAAAAAAATGGACATGTATCATTATAAGATTGACACGACGAGGTCATTAAATTATCTCAAATAGTTGTCAAAACACCGTTAACTAATTTATAGTTTGACAGGTCATGTCCAAAGGCTAAATATAAAATTTCCAATTACCTTTAAATGACTTTAATAGTTATCTTTTTTTCTTTCATCTTTATTCTCATAAACCATATACAACGGTACAGAGAAGACATATATACAATAACAAAGACAAAACAGATATAAACATATATACAGTATATACAACAGAGACATGGGTGTAAGACAGCCTAGAGAACAAAAGATTTATTTATATTTCGTATAAATTTACATAATTTTTCTAAATTTTGTTTTTGATAAGCAGTCATGATATGTTTAAATATAAGAATATTTGGTCTTTCTCGTAGATTTGTAACGATAAACCTATTTCTAAAGTTTGAAAAATGTTCACACTCCATAATGTAATGGTATTCATCTCCAATAGTAATATTGTCACATTTTGTACATATTCTATTGACACGGTCAATATTATTCCACCGGCCAGTTTCTATAGGTAATTTATGGTTGGTAGTTCTGAATTTACATAGGGTATAAATTCTAAAATTCTGAAGTCATTTTCAAATTCGAAATTTTCTTTAAATATTCTATAATTCAATGCTTTTGGGGAATATTCAATTAGGGGATACCAGTCCTGTTTAAATTGATTATGCAGGCGTAATTTGATACTCGTAATTAACCAATTAGAATTTGGAATATATTGATTTATCCAAATACTAGAGTAGCCTGTTTCATCGAAAAGTTTTTTTAGATAATTAATCCAGCCGAAGTGAACATTTTCTTCTATAGAAATCGTGTATGAAAGTTTATATAATAAGTACGATAATTTTGTTTCTTTCCCCAATAAAAGTCTGGCCCAGAATGACACCATTCTTATTTTTATATCAATTTCGATAGGAAAGCGTCCAAGTTCCCCATAAATCATATAATTTGGTGATGACGATTTTAATTTCAATAGTAAATTATAAAATCGTCATCGTATTTTTTCCAAACAATCAATATTTTTGCTAAATCCCAAAATTTCCGATCCATAAAGAAGCATAGGTTTAACCATTTTATCAAATAGTTCGAGTTGGCATTCAACAGATAAGCTATGAGTGCGTCCTCTTTTTAAAACTTCATGCATAGCCTGTTTCGCCTTTTCTGCTTGCTTTGTGATTGCTTTATTGAAATTACCAGTTCTGTTTAAGAGTATTCCGAGGTAATTAAATTCGTTTACAATGTCTATTTCAGATCCACTTAATGAAAAATGTATATCTACAAGAGGCCGTCCTCTAGAAAAAATTAAAATTTTAGTTTTTTCTACATTTACTTTCAGTTTCCATTTTTGGCAGTATTCTCCAAAAACATTCAATTGAGCTTGTAGATCTTCGCGTGATTCAGCCATACTAACGGTATCGTCTGCATACAATAGAACGAAAAGTTTCAAATAAATATTTAAATTTTCTTCATTTTTGTCTGAAATTGTTTCAAGACCTGGCAGGTTTTCTTTTTCCAAGAAGCTTTGTAAATCGTTTAAGAACAATACAAACAGAAAAGGCGACAGATTTTCAGATTGTCTCACTCCCATATCACAAGAAAAATAAGCTGATTTACAATTATTATAATTTATACAAGATTTAACATCATTATACATTTTTAAAATAACATTGTACATTTTCCCGTTTATATTATATAATAGAAGTTTATACCTCAGTGCTTCTCGCCAGACAGTGTCAAACGCCTTCTCAAAGTCGACGAAAGCACAAAATAATTAATTTTTTTTACTCTTTAAAATTTCGAAAAATGAAAATAATGTAAAAATACTGTCTGTAGTCGAGTATGATTTTCTAAATCGAAATTGGTTTTCCTCTAACAAAAAAACTTCTTCTGAGAACACCCGTAGTCTTTCATTTAAAATAGATGTAAATAGTTTACCAAGGCAACTTAGAATTGTAATTGGACGGAAGTTTTTGGGATCTGAAGGATTGCCTTTATTCTTATATATCGGTTTAATACTGCCTATCAGCCAAATGTCTGGTAAAAAGCCTGTTTCAAAAATTAAATTAAATATTTTCTCGTAAATTGGTAAGAACAGGCCCGATGTTGATTTAATATATTCGTTTATTATGTGATCTTCCCCACTAGCTTTATTATTCTTGAGTTTTTTAATACAAAAAAGTATTTCTTCCTGTGAAATATAAGTATTGATACCCTCATTTAACTGTTCAAAATTAGCATTATCCAAAGGTTCCTGATTAAAATGTTCTTCCTCCCGAGGTGGCGCATCGGGCGCCGTGTTTAATTTTTTTTTTAAAAATTAAACAAATCATCCATAGGAATATCGGGTTGTTTTTCTTCCTACCCTGTTTAAAATTTTCCAATACTCCTTCGGATCAGATGTTTTTATATATTTTAACTCCTGCCTCATTTTTTCCCGGTAATTTTTACTATTATTATCAAGTGTATTTTTATAATGCTTTTCAGCCTCAGTTACTTTTTGTTTAAGGGTTTCTGTCCTTTCCTTTTTAAATTTTCTTTTAAGTTTACGATATTTTTTTCTGGCAGATTTACATTCATAATTAAACCAGGGTTTATCTCCCTTCGGTTTTCTGTTTACATGTTTAGGTTTATTTTTATAAGTGCCGAAGGTCGTTTGAGCACTGTCAACAAAGAGATCGCCAAGTGTTTTAACAAACGAGTTGATATTGTCTTTAGTTATATTTTCATTTATTAAATTTGTGAGCTCATTGTAAAGTCCATTTAAATTTTCTTTATCTACATTGTCCTGAAAGGTTAAACATTTTTTATTGTCCCATTTTTTTTTACTCTACCATCTATTGTGTGGTTGGAGCTTTGAAATTGATCGTGGCCTGCGGCTTTTTCATTAAATTGAAAAGTTGCAACAAGAGGGGAATGGACATCAGAATACAAACGGAAAAAATCTACAACTTTAAAATTACAAAAATATTCAAAAAAGCATGGCGCTCAAATATAATAGTCAACAACACTAGAGTTTCTACAAGTTAACTTTCCACCTTCTAAATAATCATCACCGATACGACCGTTCACAATCAATAGATTATTACCTCTACAAAGTTCTAGCAAAATATTACCCGATCTATTTTTACTATCATCCATACTATTTCTTTATCGATCTATTTTAAGTGTGTCAAAAATTGCTAAATCGTTTTCTGCAAATTGGGTAAAATCTAGTTCATGCTCATTAATGAGTATTTCAATAAAATCGGGGTCATCTGCAGTTCTACTGTTAAAATCCCCAAGCAAACAGATATATTTGTGATTTTGAGATAAAACACGATATTCATTTTCGACTTGGTCAAATGCATCTGGGGAAAGGTAAGAAGAACCTTCCGGTGGGATATATACTATACCAAAGATGAGGTCATCACTCAAATTAAATAATTTTGATGAAATCTTAAACCAAAATATAATTTGACTCTGTCTCTAAAGGTTCAATAACATTTTCTAGATGATCTTTGTAACCTAAAATAATTCCGCCTGATTTTCTACCAAATTTTTTTCTATTTTTCATTTTAAATGTATACCCTTCGAGTTCAATCTTATCAATATCGTCAGTTTTTGTTTCTTGTAGACAAATTATATCATTTTTTTTAATAAGTTCACAAAATTCTGGATACTGTAAACGTAATTTACACCACAACAGTTCAAGCATAGAACATTTAAATTACGTTCATTTTTAACTGTACAGTTTAAACTATCGTCTGTATTACTACTACAACATGAGCTGGAATTAAGTGGCGAGAACTGATCATCAATCAATTCAGTACTACCGTTACATATAATTGATCTACTATTTTGGCTATCATTAAAGGAATTAAATAAGTCAATAGAATCATCCGAAAGTAAAATGTTAACTTGTTGATCAGATACAGAAACATAAGTATTATCAATAAAAGTATTATCAACAACAATATTATCAACAAAAGTATTATCAATAAAAGTATTATCAACAACAATATTATCAACAAAAGAATTATGATCAAAAGTAGTATCAACAGAAGAATGATCATCAAAAGTAATACAGTCTTTATTGTTATATACACTATTGTTATTAATGACAGTAAAGTTTTCATCAACAAAAGAGAGAGTTTGAGATATTTAGGATTGTTCTCTTTGGCACCCCTATCCTCGCTCAAGGGTCGTCAAGCTCACTCGTTGTCGTTTTGGTGGTCTTCTATCTCCAATGTTTCTTGGTGTTGACCAGACATTATTCGGTTGAGACGGTGTATAAAAGTCTCCAATTCCATCCATATCCTCTGCATGTACATACAATTCATTGTCTATATGAAGTCGATCTCGGATTAGTGCTACCCTTTTACCTAGTCGTTTTGCCTCTTTCTGAATAGGGTAAAGTTCCCTACGCCTGTCTTCAATTTCCCGGGGAAATTGTTGTCGTATACCGTATGGTGTATTACGGAGCCGGTAAGCGTTGTTCAACACATACTGCAAGTCATTGTAGTGTATGAATCTAGCTACGATCGGTCGTTTCCCTATCGGTTTGTGACTAAATCGATGCACATTTCCGAAATCGATACGGAAGTCAATTCCCATTTCTTTGTATAGAAAGTGCATGAGAAGCTCTTCGGTATTTTCGTCTCTTACTTCATACAAACCGATAAATATCAGGTTATTTTTCATGGATCGGCATTGTAGATCGAGAATCGAATTTTGTAGATTTTCCATATGTCCGCGGCAGTTGCACTGGTTATTAGAACTCTCCTGATTTGCTAGCGCTTCGAGTTGATCAGAAACCTTTGCTATTTCAGATTTGTTTTTGTCACAATACGGTTTCAAGCTACCAAACTGTTTTCCAACTTTTATAATTTCTGATTTGTTTTTATCACAGTCCGATTTCAAGTTGTCAAATAAGTTTCCAACTCCTTGTACGCTATTTTCAACATCTGTAATTTTCGCCTGACAATTAATTATGTTTTTTCTACTGAAACTACCCGACTGTTTAGAGAGGTAATTATAGTTTTTATCTCATCAAACTTTCCAACGCTCTTTTCGACACCTTGCAGTCTAATATCTATACTAGAAACGAGTTTCAAAATCGTATTCAAAAGAACACTAATATTTGTGTTATCGTCCACTTCATCAACGATTTTCCTACTTTTTTGTTAAAGTTTCCTAGTTTCGCCTAAACCCTTATTTGAATGTGTATTGTGAAGGTTACTCGCTAATCGGTATACTAACGGAATACAATATCAACAATAAGGTCCAAAGTCCAACTTGATCACAGGTGACGCAGTTCTCCACAGTTCGCTACACATGGTTAATCAATGTGAAAGTTCGGCCAAGGTCCCAATGAGCACAATTAACTGATATATATATATAATAAAGGGGGAGAGCTACTAAGTTCAAAAACATATTTCTAAATTTCTGTCTTTAAATTTCTATAGAGCAAAGTTTCCAATATACGAAATAAAGTTTCTCACCGGATTTCGGAAATTCCTTAACTAGATAATCCATACTTATTTCAATATTTTTGATGGAGCAAATGAATAACAACTTATCCCAAAAGGGGACATAACACTCTATCAAAACATGTAATCTTGTGCATTGGTTTTGTACGCACGTGCTATTGACCAATTCTCAGCCAGCATTTTCATCAAGCCGAGGATAATCAGATATGCGCTCCATAGATTAAACATAATAAAAAAAATCTTTAAATTGTGAAATATAAATGTAGTCATAAGACGTTAACACAATAGGAATAAAAGGAAACAATCATAGTTTGAATTCACAATAATTTGAACATAAGAATATCAGGTAAGTCTAGGAATTGTCACCTACCTTTGTATACTTACGTACATATTATTCTTCCATTACTAATCTAGAGGCTTAGGTCAACTGAAATATTGTTGAAAGTGGCGTTAAATACCACAAACCTAACCCCTACAGTAGTTGTGTTCCCAAATTGTTTGAAACGAACAACTCTTTTAAATATGGGCGTCGCTGGTACTTTAGTTTCAACTTTCTGATATTTATTTACTTTTTGGTGATTTTTGAGGTTGTTTACTTATATTATGAAATGTTTTATTTTTTTTAACTCACTATAATTTCAGATGTAATTTTATACATTGAAGTATTTAAACCTTCTACTTATAAATATATTTGGTATATTACCTTTATCTTAAAGGTATATTATTGTCTACGAACATCGTATTTTTTCATACCCAAAATTATTGTCGTTTTCCGTACTGACCTTCATAAAATGAAGATTAAACACCGAATTATTGGCAAATATGCAACGAAACGTTAAGATTCAAACAACATTAAACGAGCGTGACAATCATGAAGTGTTTGAATCTTAACAGTATTTTCCTTACATCAAAGCTAAAACCCCGAGAGTTCTCAACTTCCGTTTTTTATAGGCGGCGCTGTAACTTTCACTTTGAATTTTTGTCATCCTGGACAATAATCCCGATAACGATAGTTTTGGGTCTTTTTTGTCAAAAAAAGAACACCAATCGTATCTTTTGCAGCATAACTGTTTAATAATAGCTTAAACAAATCATTTATGAACAGTTAAAATTTTTCAACAAAATCGTAGACAATATGCCTTTAAGTTGTCAAATCATAATTAAATAACACTGCCCCATATATACGACAACATTTTTTGTTTTCTATAGCTGTACATTGAACGTCATAATTATTGATTTTATTTTGGTCTCAGATATCAGATCCATCCACGTTTTTCTTACGGGAGTTCGGAGTTAGAAAGTCTTTTGTGAAGGAGGTAAAATAGTGCTATTTATATTTCCCGCCGTTGGACATTTATTCAAAATGGCGGGTTTTACTCTGTATTATGTTCCTTTGAATTGAACATTGATGCAGGAAAATATTTAAAAAAATAATACCCACAGCTATTTATGTATTCTTTCTAATATGACAAATAATAATTGGTTTGTCTGTATATTATGTTACTGTAACATTGATACATGGAAAATACCTTCGTAAAAAAGAAGTATGTTTCTTTTAATGTGACAAATAAAATCATAAAATGCCAATTATTTTCATTAAATATAGTCTGCTCAATTTTTTTTTCATAAAGCAGGTAATTTTACACCTGAAATGTTCAGTGTCATCTACGGTAACTAAATTTGAACATTGTCATTACATCCGATGCAGCGATACTGCACAATATAGCAAAGTTTCTTTATCTGCAGTTTCAGCTTCTGATGAATAATCATACCCTAGCCAGGCAATGAATAGTGATAACATAGAATATGAAATTAACATGCAATCACTACCCAGAAAGATATAAAAGGGAAAGTTTTTTCTCTGCTGATAATGACAGCTATTTGTAACAAAGGGCGGCAGCCATCTTAAAATAGTGTCCGAAAATGAGACCCGAATGTGCACCTTATGTACTCTTAACGGCAAAGAGCTAGACACGGGATATAGCTCTTCTCCTAACTCCGAACTGTCGTATTGTCAAGTATAGTCATCTCCGAACTGTCGTATTGTCAAGTATAGTCATCAGAAATTCTGTATAAGTAAGTAGATAAACACTATTTGATTGTTATTTCTTCTGATTTTACAATGTTTTTTTAAAATCACACGGGTATGTGTTATTTTTGTGAATGAACTGCTGGTTTTATTTCAGAACGTCATCTTTAATTCATTTTAGTTAGTCTAATTTATGTCAGTTGATTTATTTATATTTTTGTTTATATATATAGAAACCATGCATATGAACAATTCATCAGCACAGTCTAAAATATAGAAACTGTTAAAGTAAACTAAATTTGCCGCTGAAGCTTAACTCGTTAATAAACGTTAGAGAAAACCGAAGACGCAATCAAGTATGGACAATCCTGAGAAACTGGCAACATTGGGTACACAAGACACAAGACACAGGACAAAGACAAACAAAACAAAAACGCAACACAGAAAACTGAAAACACGAGCAAGATGGACCACCACCAAAAAATGTTGGGTGAACCCAGGCGCCCGCGGAGGGAAAGCAGTTCCTGCTTCTTATAAGACACCTGCAGTGTTACTCATATAGTCAATATGTATTGGAACCATTATACACAAACTAACACAAATAACGTAAATAAAACATGAGCCCTCTTACAAAAAACTGCGAACCGAGCATTGTTTTATGTGGGATTCGTAATGGACATCACAACACAGAACTCGGAACATAAAGACATATTGATACTTGATAGGACAAAATGTTGGACTCCACTATACGCAAACATACACAAAAACACAATAAAACATGAACCCCCCTACAAACAACTGGAGATCAAAACGAATCGAAATTTTGTTTTTGCGGAAATCATGATGGACATCATAGCACAAAACTCAGAATGTAAAGACACAGAATAACACAACACAAATTACTAAAAAGATGAACAACACGGACCCCACCAAAACAAAGCAAAAAACCAAAAAGCAGTGCCTATCACCACTAACGTTGTGAGTTCGAATCCCGCCCAGGCTAGGTGTACTCGATACACCATTATGTAATAAAGTTAGTCAGTGACTTGCGGCAGGTCGGTGGTTTTCTCCGGGAACCCCGGTTTCCTTCACCAATAAAACTCACCGCCACGATATAACTGAAATATTGTTGAAAGTGGCGCTAAGCATTAACCCTTATTTAAATGGTCGGTTATACTGGATTACGGATCGGAACGAAATTTTTGTTTATAATAATCTATTTTTAAACGTATACGTTTTTGCAAAGCAATATTTTGATTGTAATACATCGAGACTTCCAAGAAAATTGCAAAGTGAAATGATAAGAAGACAACCTGACGCTCAAAATCGAAACATAGGAAAGCTAAATAATTTAAAGTTTTGAGAGAAATAAAATCAAAGTGCCTAAACAGGAT
>MJUT01056159.1:111363-132100 GCA_002080005.1 Gigantidas platifrons | reverse complement strand
TTATGCATTTAATGAGAAGAAATACAACAGTAAAAGTTATTTTTCACTTTGACTCGACTATCAGTTTGATTTTCCTTTTATTACTCCATTTCATTTCTTGTGATTATCAATAGTAATGTATCTAACTTATACAATAATGATGTTATAATTTATAAAATAAAAAATGAGAACTGTTTTGTTCGTGAACAAGTTTTCCTAATTTTCCTATTACAACATTGGTCAAATTCTTAAGCTCGTTCAAAATGAAAAAAAAATCTTTGGCATTTTGTTTTTTGAGGGTTTTTTTAAATATAGATAGAGATTCGGTTTTCCGGAGAGTGAGTGGCAGATTGTTCCAAAGTTTTATAGTTGACGGCAAGAAATAGTCGGCGTATTGATTTGTTCGAGTATTAATTTCCAACATGTTGTTAACTTGTCTAGTATTGTTTTTATTTATGGGACCCTAAAGATTTCAAATTCGGTGATTAAAGATGTAAATGGTGAAATGGTGAAAATCTCAAAGTATATGGTACAGTCCAAATTAAAATAAACTTTGAGAACGAAACTTTAGAACACAGTGTTATGATATGTGATATTTTGCCAGAAGGGATTCTGGGTCAGGATTTTTTTTTAAAGAATGTGACAAAAAATGACTATTGTAGATTGAAACTGAGTACTTATACAGTAGATATTCCATGTTGGATCGGTAGGGAAACAGAAATGGTCTGTTATGTTTAGTCAAATGAGACAATTGTTATACGGCCAGACTCAAAAATGTGTATTCCAGTAAATATTCCAAAATGTGAACACGTTAGTAAATTTGGGGTATTAGAACCAAGTGTGGAACTTTTAATGAGACTGACCAGAACAATATTGAGCGGTGTACCCAAATAATTCATGCAGAAAATACAGAACCAAGTTTACAAAATCAACTCTCAGAATACTTAGATCTGTTTTCTCGAAGTGCAGTCAATCTCGATGAGACTGAGAGGCAGGACTTGGCAAAATACCAAAATGTTTTCTCAAAATCCAAAGGTGATTTAGGTCATACAGATTTGGTACAACATAAAATCAATACAGGGAGTGCAGTACCAATAAGGCAATCCCTCAAACGCTTACCATTTGGTAAGAGACAAACAGAAAAGGAGCAAATACTTTGAATGCTTGACTTGGGCTGATTGAACCCCTCATCTAGTTTTTTTTCAAACTAATGATAAGTTTTTGGAGTGTGTGGTCTCAGAAGAAGGAATTAGTACAGATCCTGATCAAGTTAAAGCTGTTCAAGACTGGCCCAGACCAAAAACACCTAAGCAAATGAGGGGATTTCTTGGTCTTTGCTCCTATTACAGGAAACATATGAAACACTTTGCAATCATAGCCAGACCATTGCATAAGCTGTGTGAAAAAGGCTCAAGATTTCAGTGGAATGATGAATGTGAACAGGCTTTTATTAGGTTAAAAGATGCATTGACATCTCCAGGTAGGCAACACAACAATGCAGATGCATTATCACGGAGACCTTGTAAAGTTTGCTTACGTCATCAAGAGAGAAATACAGAAGAGAAGAGTGAACCTGAATGCGCTACAACCATAGAACAAGTCAGGGTAACTACTGGCAGTAAGCAGAGTCATTCAGTTGAGCCTAATCTAATGAATTCTGAAATTTTGAAAAACTGGAAAACAGAAGAAATAAGGGAATCCCAGCTAAATGACAAAAACTTTAAATTCCTTTACAACTGTTTATCAGATAAAAAAGGAAAAACCTAATTGGAATCAAGTTTCACCAGAAAATGTCAGTGTAAAAACATTATGGAGACAATATATGTTGAAAATATTTAATGGAATGCTGTATGGAGAATAGATAGATGTAACCGGAATAAAAAAAACGTCTCCAATTAGTTGTTCCAGATCAATTAAAGCATGACATTCTTCATTATTATCACGATGTACCTCCTCCTCCTCCCTCCGTCCCTCCCTCCCGACCTCCTCCTCTTCCTATTTCTCCTTTTCATCCTCCTTCCCGTATGCCGCCTCCGCCACAGCAGCAGCAATAGAAAGTTCACGAAAAAAACATAGCAAAAACGAACAATTAATGAATAAAATGTTAAAAGACCTCTGAAAATACGACACAAAAAAAAACACAAAAAAAAACGAAGTTTTGACGATTAAAATGTAAAATTGTCACGGAAAATACGACTCAAACAAAAATAAAACGAAGTTTTGGCGACTAAAATGTTAAGTGGTAACGGAAAATATCGCAAAAACAAAAACAAAACGAATAATTATTGAATGAAATGTAAAATTGTAACAGACTACAACAGCAGCAGCTAACGGTAAATTTTGTGCTGGCTTATTGGAAACAAGATTCTTATCAATTTTATACTTCAGTTCAGGGGGTAGCCGTTATGCAGAACTGACGGAACCGAGTTTACAAACAGAGTGGATCTGAGATTTTGGGAAACCGATAGACCTTAAATTGGGTGACTTAGGGGATCAAATGTACTATTTGACTCTTAGAAATACCACGGTGAGAACGTGGACACCCTTGGAGTACTACACAACAACCTCGAACGTATCTGAAAACAACAAACTTTTGTAAGAAATGTAATTATTGAAGGCGCTCCCCATGAAAAGAAAATGGCGGGAAAGGGGCAGACAACCAGTGAAACGGCTAGTTCGTAGAAAATTGAGGACAAATAAGATCACACCCCAAGGGCTTATATCGGAAAAGTCCAGGGGAAGCCCTACGGGTGACGTTTGATGACGTCACTTCCGGGGAAAAGGCCCCACTAGGTAGAATATTACGCAACTTCCGGTTGCGAATGCGCGCACCCTTCCAAGGGAACCCCCTTCGGTGTCACGCGACTAACGTCGCATCCGGTAGCCATGTCGGTCATTCGCAATGGTACATTTTGTACTACTACTATAGTAAGGAAAAAAAACGTGGGAAACCGAGAAAAGAAAGGAAGAGAGAGCGCATGCGCGGAAGTAAACAGTTGTGAAAATTCGAAGGAGAAAACAATTGATTTAAAATCGGGTCTTAAAGAAGTTTCTAGCATCTACTGAAGATTTAGATGTCAACTTATAAGATCAGAAGACGATATATATAAATATGTAGGAGATACGACGGTTCAAGCTGTGTATCTGCCCCAAAACACCACTATACTCCGTCTTCCACACCATACGACAACGACGCCATCTTGGAAATATCATCCAAACTGAACAAACTATCGGACTGAACTTGTATACTATATTTACTATAAATTATTAACAACCAACAACGAAATCCATGTCAAACATGAAATTATTGAAACAAATAGGTAAACCATTACCTATCCCCACCGGCCAAAAAACGCATACCCCAGTTATCCTCTCGGACAGCAAAGGAACAAACCTAAAGAAAAAAGTCAGCAACTCCACTGAGAAGAGCATCAGATGGTGGATAAAAAGCGGGGACACATGTAATAAAGGCTTTGAGTGGCTTGAAATACTCTTGAAATCAAAACACAGGAGAATAGGCAATATCTGGCTATATGTATGGCTCAGGATCTGTGATTTTACTACAAAAAACAAGAAGTACATAGACTTAACAGCAAACGACGACTCTGCTATAGATAAAGCATCAACATACCTGGAGAAAATACGAGATCATGTACATAAATTCCCAGGATGAAAGGTCACTTTTCTAGAGATTCCAACTTACTCTATAGTAGGATATAACAAACACCAAGGTCACAAATCACCTAATGACTTTAAAGATCAAGATAAACAACTAGAGGACCAGGTGTATAAATTAAATAAGAAGATCAGAGAACTAAATAACTCTGAAGAAGTACATTCACCAATATTCAACCTTGACCTTATCAAAAACGCAAAGACAATCAAAAATAAGAAAACAAGAAATGTACTAAAGAGGAAATTTTTCAGCTTCTGGCTATATATTGATGGCATCCACTCAGGCCCAATTCTTAGCAAAGTGTGGTTGAGGAAAATAACAATCCAACTAATTAAAGATTGTTGGAGTGAAACAGCATAACCAGACCAGTAGTCAAAAACCAATACACCGTGAATAACCAATAAGTAAGGATTTCCCTTGCTATATTGGATAATTACCTCCAGTAGTACATACTGAATATATATAAACAACTACAATACCTGAACTTTATAAATTCTTACCGAGATACAATAAGTAAGGATTTTCCCTTGCTATATTGGCTAATACCACCAGTACCGCATACCGAATATATCTCAACAACTACAATAGCTGAACTTTATAAATTCTTACCGATATACAATCAGTAAGGTTTTTCTTTACTAAATTGTCAATTAAGCTTGAATCCACTCTTCACAGCCATTAACCACAGATGCAATCCAAAAACTACAGTATCAATCAGTAAGGATCTTCCTTGCTACATTGAACCAGGCTAGTCAGTAAGGGCATTCCAAGCTATACTGGCCAATCGCACTGTCGTACCAAACCCAATCAGTAAGGATACTCCTTGCTAAATTGGACAGCCAAAAAAAATTTGGGTTGTTATCTGGGACATTCAAAGATGAAGTACACATTCCTTTCACTCTTGATCTTCACCGCACTCATTAGCTTAGCAAAGCCAAAATCATGGACACATCAACAAAATATAACAAGCATGCTGAATCCAAGGCTATCATACTGTAGAAAAAGACCAATAACACAACCCGGATCAATATACCAGAAAACTACCAACTCCATTCTAATCATCCTACTAGCCGGAGACATAGGGTTAAATCCCGGTCCCACAAGAGCAAACATATTCCCATGTGTACTACGTGACAGACCAATGACGTGGTCAAACGAAGGGTATGTTGTGATTGTTGCAGTATTTGGCACCACCGATCTTGCATTGAACTATGCACAGAAGACTACTAACTTCTACAACGATCAAATGTTCAGTGGATGTGCTCGTTCACATACCACTCCTACGAGATTGAAAATGTCAGCTAATACGAACCACTCACTACAAGCTTGTCCTATATGGACTCATATATTTCAACGTTTAGCCCACTTCGAACTAGCAGTCCTAAATCAATCAACAACTCCACACCTAGACAGCATAAACTAAGTAGCTCCAACAAATCTACAGAAACAATTACACAAGATTCAATATTTAACCTACCAAATAAAAGGAATCTAAGAATTATGACCATCAACTGTAGAAGTATAAAGGACAAAACAGCCGAATTTAAAACAACGATAGAATACACAAAACCAGATATCGTAATAGGAACAGAATCATGGCTTAAAGGAGTCAAACCAGGACAAAATCCCTGCAAAGATGCCATCAAATCATCAGAAATCTTCCCGGTAAATTATACAGCTTACAGAAACGATAGAGGGATATTGGGGGAGGTGTGTTCATATTAGTTCATAACAACCTAATAAGTACAGAACTACCTCAGTATGTCACCAAATGTGAAATAGACTGGGTAAAAATCAAACTTAAAACAACCCATGATCTACTCATAGGAGCTTTTTACATGCCACACAGAAATAGCAACTCTATAGAAGAACTTAATAAATCATTACAACAAGTATACGAAGGAAACAAAAGCAGTAACATAATCATAGCTGGAGATTTCAACTGCCCTGACATTGAGTGGGAAAAACTCTCAGTCCGTAAAGGCGCATCAGACATTGATGTCCAACAAGCAGTAATGGACATATCTTCTCAATATGGTCTTACACAAGTTCATGAAGAACCCACACGGCAGAAAAACATACTGGACCTGATATTTACTAGCAATTCATCACTTACAAAATCATCAACGAGCATACCAGGCATATCAGATCATGCCATAGTGGTTACAGACATAGACATAAAGCCACATTATCAGAAATCGAACCCTCGCAAAGTATACATATGGTCAAAAGTAAACTGGGAAAGAGTAAATGAGGACCTAGAAAAACTAGGAGAAGATATTAAAACCAAATCCAGTGAGAGCAACGATATAAATTACATATGGACAACTTTCAAAGGCCAACTATTGAAGATCCTGGACACACATATACCAACGAAAGTAATCAAATCAAACAACAAGCTCCCATGGATAAACCACAAAATCAGAAAAATGTTGAAACGAAAACAAAACCTGTACAATAAGGCTAAACAATCTAAACAATGGTGTAAGTATAGGCAATACCAGAAAGAGTGCAAAAGAGAAATCAGAAGATCAGAATGGAATTATATTAATGAAGCCATACTAGAAGGGATGGAAAAAAACAACTCGAAACCTTTCTGGAAATGTCTCAAATCTAGGAAACAGGACAACATTGGAGAGGCACCACTCAAAAAGCAAGGCCATCTCCTAAATGACAGCAAAGAAAAGGCACAAATCCTACTACAACAATTCGCCTCTGTATTTACCGAAGGAAAAGCTAAAACACTACCAAACACTCGAATAAAAGTGAGACAGCAGATACAAGAAATAAAGATAAGACCAGACTGGATAGCCAAATTACTGCGCAACATAAACCCATCAAAAGCCTCGGGTCCAGATTATATACCAAACCGAGTGCTAAAACAATGCGCTGAACAGCTAGCACCAACATTAGCACTGATATTCCAGCTATCACTAAACACCGGTAAACTCCCGGAAGACTGGCGTAGCGCAAATATATCTGCAATCTTCAAGAAAGGCTATCGACATGCCGCAGAAAACTATAGGCCCGTGTCACTCACATCTGTTCCATGTAAATTATTAGAACATATCATATGTCGCCATCTACTCAAACATCTTGAAAGACACAAGGTCCTTACATCATTCAACCATGGTTTCAGATCTGGTTACTCTTGTGAATCCCAGCTTGCAGTAACAATCAACGACCGGCTACAATCATGCGACAAAGGTAAACAAGTCGACATAGCTATTCTAGACTTTTCAAAAACTTTCGACACAGTCCCTCATTACCGGCTCCTCCATAAAATCAGTCAATACGGAATAAAAGGCAACATCCATAATTGGCTAACAACATTCCTGACCGAAAGAAAAATGAGGGTACAACTAGAGGGCGAATATTCAAGTGAAACACCTGTAGAATCCGAGTACCACACGGAACAGTACTAGGTCCCCTCCTCTTCCTTTGTCATATCAATGGTTTACCTGACGCAGTAAAATCATCAGTCCGGCTCTTCGCCGACGACTGCCTACTGTACAGAGAGATCAACAAACCAGCCGATCATGACAAACTTCAAGAAGACCTTGCTTCATTAGAAACATGGGCCGACGACTGGGGTATGCGTTTCAACGCCAAAAAATGCTATGTAATCAGCATCAAGAAGAAAAGTAATAAATTTCACACCTTAAACAACCATAACTTGGAAAACGTATCATCAAATCCATATCTAGGACTACAAATCCAAGAAGACCTAAAATGGAAAGAACATATTACGAACGTAACTAAAAAAGCTAATTCCACACTAGGATTTTTACGGCGAAATTTACAACACTGCCCTAAAGATTGCCGAAAAATAGCTTACATAGCATTAGTTAGATCAATAATGGAGTATGGATCAGTCATCTGGGATCCGTACAGCAAAACCGAAATAGACAAACTAGAAAGTATACAAAGAAGAGTGGCCAGGTTCATCTGTAAGGACTATAAATCAAGAGATGACGGGTGTGTAACCAGAATGCTAAAAGAGCTCGATTTACCAACACTCCAAACTAGAAGGCAACAACAACGCCTAATCTTCTTTTTCAAAGTGGTTGAGGGGCAGATACCAGCATTACCAGCTGAGGACTTTATCAAAACACACAAACCCAAAAGACAAATCAGAGCGAAAGCCTACAAAGACCACGAAACAACCAATATAATAGACAAACAAGTTAGGAACAATTATAAAGCAGTCGTAGTACCAGCAGTAAAAACCGACCAATACAAGAGCTCATTTTTATAAGGACTGCTATAGACTGGAACCACCTAGAGGACAACACCGTTTGCGTCAAAACCGTGGAAGGGTTTAAGTCCGCGCTACTAGCTAAGCGCCACTAAACTGGCGCTCTCTTCCGTTACATCAAAGCCCAGTGGGTAACTGTAACGTAACCATACAGATACAGATACAGAAAAGCGGGAAATACTGGTAAAAAACGCGGGAAATGATCTCCCTTTCATTTCCGGTTCACGACTTCGGTTCCGGTGACGTCATTTCCGGTCACTTCCGGTCACTTTCGGTGACGTTATTTACGGTGACTTCACCATCCACATCACAATCCACTACAAATGCGATTTGAGCTGTCCCTCTATACTACTAACGAGTTTACCCAATTTTCCTTTTACAACATTGGTCAAATTCTTAAGCTCGTTCAAAATGAAAAAAAAAAAGTCGTGAGAACAGTTTTGTTCCTGAACGAGTTTATCTAATTTTCTTATTACAACATTGGTCAAATTCTTAAGTTCGTTCATTAAAAGAACTGCAAAAACATCAGACTGTAGCATCAGCCTGTATCAGTGGCCTCTAACAGCTGCATGTACTTGATATTAGAGGCCGCATTGTTGGGGTATTATTGTACAACCAGTATGATTGTTAACTTTTGATAGGTATAAAGGCATTGTGCAAGCAGTGTTTTTCTCTCTTATTGCCTAAATTTATATATACTCATTTCTTTAAATCATTGTTTGTTTATTTGTACACAAGCGAATATTTAGAAGGATACAATAATTCAAAAGGAATGTTATTATTATTATCATTATAGTCGAAATAAACTATGGACCAATACCAAACTCCAAGCTCTGAGAAGTCTATGTATCCTCAGGTGTCGTATGGCAGAAACCCAACGGCTCCATATAACCAGCCACCACCTCAAGCGATGAACAACTTCGGTCCACCACAACAACATATATCAATGACAACGGTGGTTGTTACACAGCCACAGCAAGTAAAAAATGATCTGATGGTTGCAAGTTTACAAGGTCATAGAGACTGGTCCACGGGTCTCTTTGAATGCTTTCAGGACATGGATGTCTGTGGATTCTTGTATGTTAGGATCAAGGACAGGAGGAGAATGTTTCTGTACACCAGCTTGTGTGCCTGCATCTGACATAACACTACGAACCAGAATAAGAACACTTGACGGTATACAGGTAGGTTTATTTATTGTTTCTATAATTTTATTATTCATTTGTGTTGTACAAAGGTTCATTTATTTAGCTATTATCATGCCGAAGAGCCTTCTTCTGGTAATTTCATGTTTATTCACACGTATCGAAACAAAGTTCCTAAACCGCACTAATGATGTAGTGTTTATCGTGCTCGCTTCGACGGCTCCACGGATTATGTGGTGTTTGATCCCTGCATGATCGAGTTAACCCCAAAAACGATAAAAGTGTTACGTGTTATTTCGTAACTAAATACACAGCATTAAATAGTAAGAGAAAAAACATAAATGGCTCTGATTCTGTGTAATATGTCCTAACGGATACATGTCTACCGGTGAGATGTAATCTAGATTAGCACATTTAAGATAGAATTTTATCAGATTGGGGTTACGATCTGTCAATGACCGATAGTAACAAAGTCCATATTAAGATAAATGTTGAAATAGAAGTTTTCAGAAAAGAAAGGGGTTAGGGTTTTGACGTTTAACGCCACTTTCAACAATTTTTCAGTTATATCGTCAGAAAAGAAAGTGATTCAAATGTAGCTGATACATATAGACAAGATTCTGAATTCTCTGAAATGTGTACTTAATTTTGTTATTTATCCAGTAAAAAAATGCTCATATACAGCCTTAGGGAATATCCTTAAAGTGAACTGAAAACTTTTACAATTTCGACACGAATTATTTCAAGATCCAATATTTTTTTATATATTTGTGCCTCATGTCAATGAAACTCCACTAAATAAATTAATTAGTATACATCTGGTTTAGGTGTAGTTGTAAATCCAACTACCATGCAATCACGACCACGACGGTCTCTAGTAGTATACATCTGAAAATGGAAACGGAAATATATATTTATGTGTACGGAATCTTTAAGACACCAACCGATGGTAGGATTTACAATACAGAGCCACAATGACCACACAATACAGAGGCACAAACCTAATCTTTGATGTGGAAGCAGCTTAATAATAACAATAAAATTAAACATGATAAAATTTGATAAATGCTTTCCATCTGTTTAAAAAATGTCATTTCTACAAAACGAACGTTTCTCCACAAAATGAAGAAAGTTATTATGTACTTGGCATGGTCAATGATTTAAGTGATCATCAGTGTACGTAAGCGCACATCTCAGTGGTTTTATTACATTAAGTTTTCATTGATGATTTTATTTTATTTATTGTGTTTAACGCCACTTTCAACAATATTGCAGCTATATCATGGCGACCAGTTTTAGTGGTGGAGGAAGCCGGAGTACCCGGAGAGAACCACCGACCATGGGCAAGCAACTGGTAAACTTTATCACTTGCGGCTGCGAGTCGATTGCACCCTTTTTGTAATTTACAAAGCCGGGCGCGAACCCACGCCGTATTGGTGATAGGCTTGCATGAGTTGTAGCTCCAACGACCTAACTCATTGAGCAACCCGGGCCCCCTAATTTCTTTGGATGTTCATGACTAATTGATATTAAATTAGAATCGGTTATGATTTTTTTTTGTCTAAAGTGTAATGGTCTTTAAACAACAAATCCAACGTATACATTCCTAGCTAGTAGCATTGTTGTGATGGTATATAGTCTTTTTGAGTGGACGCGAATCTGTTTAGGTTTTTTCCCGTTTCTATGCATTGCCGTTGCAGATGTTTTCAGTATCTTGTTATTGGTAGACAAATCTTACTTTGTCAAAAGCCATTCAAAATCTAATAGTAAATATAAACAGGACGAGATCATTCAAATGCTAGATTTGTTGATCGATAACATATTTGTCCTGTTTGGTGGACGGGTGTTTCATCAGCAAACGATTGGTGTTCTAATGGGTACGAATTGTACTCGCCGATTTGTTTCTACATGCTAGTGAGGCAGACTTCCTTCAAGGGCTTCTCAAGAATAAAGATAGAAAATTAGCACAGACCTTTAATTCCAGCTTTCGCTATATACATGATGTTCTGTCACTGAACAATTCTCGATTCTGTGATTATCTACATCGCATCTATCCAAATGAGTTTGAAGTTAGGGACCAACCATTTAACTTGTTCAGAAAAATATTTTCGGACAACACGAGAGTTAGAATTTTTTTTCCAGAATTTAACATTAAGTTATATGACAAAAACTCTGAATCAGATTATTTTTTTTCCTCCACCAAAATCAGAATATTTTTTTCAGCAACATTGGGAATCAGAATATTTTTTTAGGAAAAAACCATAAACCCCCCCACCTTTTTCAAATTAAATGGTCGTTCCCTTACGGATACTACTGGCATTCAAATGTCTTACCTGGACATTATTAAAAACAAAACTCTACGACAAACGCGACGACTTCACTTTTCCAATAGTCAACGTCCCCTTCATCAGTAACAATATTCCAGCATCACCAGTGTATGAGTTAACATTTCACATTTCATACATTATTCTAGAGCTCGTGCCCAGTACAGTGATTTTCTGGACAAAGCTCAGCTGCTGACGCAATAGCTACTCAAACAAGGTTATGTTGCTTCTAGGTTGAAGTCATCGCTACAAAAATTCTACGTTCGTCATCACAAACTGGTTGACTGTTACGAAATATCCATATCTTAAATAACAATGGATCTTTTACGTTTTACGTAGATGTTTTCTTTCCTCTATCACTGACAAGACTTTTACCTTTGATGTAGATGTTTTCTTTCCTCTATCACTGCCAAGACTTTTACCTTTGATGTAGATGTTTTCTTTCCTCTATCACTGACAAGACTTTTACCTTTGATGTAGATGTTTTCTTTCCTCTATCACTGACAAGACTTTTACCTTTGATGTAGATGTTTTCTTTCCTCTATCATTGACAAGACTTTTACTTTTATGTAGATGTTTTCTTTCCTCTATCACTGACAAGACTTTTACCGGACACATTGTGCTGTGTTTTTGCTGAAATATTGTTGAAAATGGCGCTAAACACCATAACCAATAACCCTAACCCGTGTTTTTGTTTTGTTTTCGTCGTCTTGTGTACGCTATGTTGCCAGTTTCTCTGTATTGTCCCCCCTTTTTTGAGTGTCCCTTCGGTATTCTCTAACGTTTATTTATCAAGAGGGGAGGGTTGGGATTCCATTAGCAGGTCTAATCCCGCCACATGTTTGTGGTATGTCCCAAGCCACGAACTGAATCTTATATGTGAATGATATGAAGTTGTGTAGAGATAAAACTAATATTTGATTTATGATAATATTCAAATATTGATGCATTTTATATTTAAAAGAGAGTTAGACCAGATCATTCCACAAGGTAAATCATTATAAAATATCATACATTATTTTTTTTCGTTTGTTTTGATTTGACCGTTCCAAAAGTTTCTTTTGCTGAACTTAACAATATATCACATAACCTATCTACATATACATTAACAGTTGGTTTATCGATTGTTGACATGTTACAATTTACAACTTTATCTATATCTGCTCTTAGGTTAATAATGGGGTCTATTCTTTTATTAAACTGGTCAGATTTGCTTATGTCCCACATTTTAACCCTTTCTTCTTCGATGTCCAGATTAACGTTGTAATCACAACCGTATTCACTTTCTAAGCGACGCGACACAAATAAAATATTACATTTGCGCCAATAATACAGGTAAATAGTATAAATAGTATTGTACGATGTTGCATTTATTTAACGACCTATGATTGGATAAAATCATTCCTAAGAATAACGATAGAAGGCAGAGCCATATATGGAAATCTAGAGAATAAGATTAATACTCTTTACTGGCCAGTGGAAAATTCCATTCCTGAAAATTACGATAGAAGGCAGAACCATATATGGAACGCAGTATCCAAATGTTTTTCCTTTAAAAACTCGCGTAATAAAGTTGCCGCCGCAATATTCTGATTAATGTTTTTTGTGCATTCATTTTAAGTCTCTTTTGTTCGATTTCCACATCGGTAGTTGAAACAAATCTCCTCTTTTTCTCCATTGTGTTACGTTTGTCCGTTACACACCGATGCAGACGATAGATATACGTGCAGTTACGAAGCGATGTCGACGGAAAATTACAGAAGGTCAGTACGTAGGCGGTGCTTAATTTTGTCTAGTGACCATTACGTCTTTAGCCTTAGAACTTCCAAGAAAGTCCGTCAAACATAGTTCGTGGAAAAAACTTAGTTACTGTTTCAAGTTATAGATCAGCAACATCGTACAAAAATGTCCTAAGCTCCCGTGACCGACTATGATTAATTAGACGGTAAGTAAATAGTTGAAGGGTTCGCGCTAAAGCGCTCATCTTTCAACAATTTACTGACCGTCTAAATAATCATAGTCGGTCACTAGGGAGCTTAGCACTTATAATATTTGCTATACTATTCAGATTATTTACTTGTTTTAAACTCTTCCGTTCGCCAGCATTATCTGTTTCCCCTGCTCTCCACGGGGAGATGGAAGTATTGTTTCGAGCAGGATAAGTTCTTATATGGATAAAACACACTATTTACAGTCTTGGTAAGAATCTGTATTTACATCATAAAAACACTGGACATGTTCATTTATTATAAACTATCATAAAATCACTAAAATACTCGTAACAAAATTACAAGTATGAGCTGTTAGATCCAACGACCTAACTCATTGAGCCACCCGGGCCCCCGCTTTGAAGGTTTCCTTTCCTAAAATTATAGACAATCTGCTGGCACAACTGCAATGTAGTTGGTACAACTGGTAATTAAATTAGTACATTTATATGTCATTCCGTATTATATTACTAATTTTTCTTTAATATTTGATTCCGACAATTAAATTACCTATTTATTCTGTTTCCCATGATGACCATTAATTTCTTTCGATTGATTGATTGATTTTTGGTGTTTAACGCCACTTTCAACAATATTTCAGCTATATCATGGCGACCAGTTTTAGTGGTGGAGGAAGCCGGAGTACCCGGAGAGAACAACCGACCATGGGCAAGCAACTGGAAAACTTTATCACTTGCGGCTGCGAGTCGAGTGCACCCTTTTTGTAATTTACAAAGCCGGGCGCGAACCCACTCCGTATTGGTGATAGGCTTGCATGAGTTGTTAGCTCCAACGACCTAACTCATTGAGCCACCCGGGCCCCCTAATTTCTTTGGATGTTCATGACTAATTGATATTAAATTAGAATCGGTTATGATTTTTTTTGTCTAAAGTGTAATGGTCATTAAACAACAAATCCAACGTATACATTCCTAGCTAGTAGTCAGTTAACTACGATCATTTTTGTGATGGTATATAGTCTTTTTGATTGGACGCGAATCTGTTTAGTTTTTTTTTCGTTTGTTTTATCTATGCATTGCCGTTGCAAATGTTTTCAGTATCTTGTTATTGGTAGACAAATCTTACTTTGTCAAAAGCCATTCAAAATCTAATAGTAAATATAAACAGGACGAGATCATTCAAATGCTAGATTTGTTGATCGATAACATATTTGTCCTGTTTGGTGAACGGGTGTTTCATCAGCAAACGATTAGTGTTCTAATGGGTACGAATTGTACTCGCCGATTTGTTTCTATATGCTTATGAGGCAGACTTCCTTGAAGGGCTTCTCAAGAATAAAGATAGAAAATTAACACAGACCTTTAATTCCAGCTTTCGCTATATACATGATGTTCTGTCACTGAACAATTCTCGATTCTGTGATTATCTACATCGCATCTATCCAAATGAGTTTGAAGTTAGCGACAGACCATTTAACTTGCAGGGGGGGGGAGGGTATGGGTTTTTTTTCGTTGAGAATTTTTTTTTCGGACAACACGAGAGTTACATTTTTTTAATTTTTTTTTGCGCTAATCGCGAATTTTTTTCTCTCCAGAATTTAACATTAAGTTATATGACAAAAACTCTGAATCAGATTATTTTTTTCCTCCACCAAAATGAGAATATTTTTTTCAGCAACATTGGGAATCAGAATATTTTTTTAGGAAAAAACCATAACCCCCCCCCCCCCTTTTCAAATTAAATGGTCGTTCCCTTAAGGATACTACTGGCATTCAAATGTCTTACCTGGACATTATTAAAATCAAAACTCCACGACAAACGCGACGACTTCACTTTTCCAATAGTCAACGTCCCCTTCATCTGTAACAATATTCCAGCATCACCAGTGTATGAGTTAACATTTCACAATTCATACATTATTCTAGAGCTCGTGCCCAGTACAGTGATTTTCTGGACAAAGCTCAGCTGCTGACGCAATAGCTACTCAAACAAGGCTATGTTGCTTCTAGGTTGAAGTCATCGCTACAAAAATTCTACGGTCGTCATCACAAACTGGTTGACTGTTACGAAATATCCATATCTTAAATAACAATGGATCTTTTACATTTTACTTTACGTAGATGTTTTCTTTCCTCTATCACTGACAAGACTTTTACAGAACACATTGTGGTGTGTTTTTGCTGAAATATTGTTGAAAGTGGCGTTAAACACCATAACCAATAACCCTAACCCGTGTTTTTGTTTTGTTTTCGTCGTCTTGTGTACGCTATGTTGCCAGTTTCTCTGTATTGTCCCCCTTTTTTTTAGTTTCCCTTCGGTATTCTCTAACGTTTATTTATCAAGAGGGGAGGGTTGGGATTCCATTAGCAGGTCTAATCCCGCCACATTTTTGTGCATGTCCCAAGCCACGAACTGAATCTTATATGTGAATGATATGAAGTTGTGTAGAGATAAATCTATGCTAATATTTGATTTATGATAATATTCAAATATTGATGCATTTTATATTTAAAAGAGAGTTAGACCAGATCATTTCACAAGGTAAATCATTATAAAATATCATACATGTACATACATATAATGATTACTGTTTGTTATTTTGTATTGTGTTTGATGACAATCCAGATTTTCGATTTTAAATCAATAAAATATTTGACTTTGACTTTATATATTTAATTTATATAATCTGGATTGTCATCAAATACAATACAAAATAAAAAAACATTGATCATTATATATATATATACTCATAGCTTTTTGTAGCAGAGTATCATATTTCTGTTTCTATTTGTTAAACAGTTTATATAACTTGACCTACATATCGACTCACAGTTCTTCAGTATTTTGATATAGCTGTTTGTAATAATTATATCGACATACTGTAGAACTGTGTGTCGATATCATCTGTAGGTACATTGTATGTGGGTCAAGTTATATAAACTTATATATATTTTCAAATAAGCGGGGTACCAATGTTTGCGTCTAATTATATAATAATCACAAATAAACAACTACTAGTATATTAAAATTAGCATAGATCATACACGAACATTTTCATCAAAGAACACAAAATATACTCAACAATAAAAGAAACGCACCACTCATATTTTGGAAAATATTTTTATAATTTATTTAACAATGATATAATTAATAACATAAAAGTTAACAACAATAACCGTAGAAAAAATTCATGGCACATTGGGTACCACAATTTGAAATAATGTCGTCACACAACAACTTCAACAAAGGTACTCTCAAATCGAAAAATCAGTACCTGGCATGTCCACCTCTAGCATTGATGCATGCAGTGCAGCGACGACGCATTGACAAGATAATGTTTTGAATAACTGTTTGTGGCATGTTGTTCCATTCCTCAGTCAGTGCGCGACGTAAACAATCGACAGTGGTAGGTTTATTGGGACGACTGTAAACACGCCTTCCTAACTCATCCCAAACATGATCAATTGGTGCTAAGTCCGGAGATAAAGCGGGCCATGGCATTACACGAATGCTTGCATTGTTTAGAAAGTCCATGGATATTCTTGCCGTGTGTGGCCTTGCATTATCTTGTTGGTACACTCGCAAATCCGGATGTGTTTGAAACATTGGTGCTACAAGTGGAGTCAAAATGCTATCTCTGTATCGTTGCTCATTCAAAGATCGGTCACAAAAATTCAAGGCAGTCTTGTATCGGTATGAAACTCCTGCCCAGACAATAACACTACCTCCGCCCCAACGATTGACTTCCTGTATGCAGAAAGCAGCATATCGTTCACCAGTTCGCCTCCACACACGTATACGGCCATCAGCATGATACAAGTTAAAGCGCGATTCGTCTGAAAACAGAACTGCCTGCCATCGCTGACGAGTCCACGGCAAATGCCCTCTTGTCCATTCCAACCGTTGACGTCGATGACGCTGCGTAAGTATTGGACCTTTGAATGGACGACGAGCTCGGAGACCGTGCTCCCTGAGCCGACGCCGAACAGTCTGGGCTGCGATTCGTGGCCAATAGCGTCCAACTGTTTCTCTGGCTGTTACAGTTGCAGGTCTGAATCGTTCACGCAAATGCTGAAGCCTTATCATCTGGTCCTGAGCCTGTGTTGTCACCCTTAGTGCTCCAGGCCTTGGTCTATCGGCAACTTTATTCGTGGCCAGAAACCGTTGCCTGAGACGCACTATTGCGCTGTGGTTGCAGTTAAAGTTGTTGGCAACATTTCTCGTTGACATTCCGGCACGTAACATACCCAATGCCTGGTTACGTTCATCAGCTCTGAGACGAGCCATTGCAATTTACCTTTGAGAGTTAAGCAAACACAGAAGTTGAAGTTTCCTTCTATGCCTGGTGTCAATAGCTTGATAAAAGCAGTCAAAACATTTTGAAAAACTTATCACCATTGACTGCACGTGCAAAAAAACAGTTTTTGAACCTGTTTGCCTAACGCATCGGTTGATTGAGCACCAGGTCAAAACTTACCTGTAATTGATTAGCTAGCCTATGGGTTATAAAAATATATTACTGACACAAAATAAATTCACATTATTATTTTTTTAAATGAAACATAAGAGTGGTGCGTTTTCAAAGTTGTTTAGTATATATTAAAGTCATTGTAATATATAGATAGGTCGTAACATATTATCACAGAATCAAATGTGTCATTCTTCATTAAAACAAAATGATATACATCACATTATTGTAATTGCACTAAATAATAAGTAAAATATGAATGACATAACATAAAAGAAACACAATATTAAGCGAGTTCCTGATCATCGACACATGAATTAATTAAAATAGTTCGCTCTTTCATCATTTTACATAACAGTTTTTTACTGAGCTGGTCAAGCGAAAAACCAAGTTCAATGTTAAAACTAAAACAAAAGTCTCCGATCAAGAACTGCAGCTTTTGAAAATAATAAATAATATGTACCATCTACATACACTTAGATACATGTCTCATGTCAATCTCTAGATTTCCCTTACGAGACAAGGTAACACTTCGACTATTGAAGCTATATAGGGCCCGGGTGGCTCAATGTGTTAGGTAGTAGGATTACATAACAACTCGTACAAACCTATCACCAGTACCGCAGTAGATACATAACATGAATAAATACTATATAGACTAGTCATAAAACTGTTTTTCTCAATAAAATATGACATACATAAAACAGTTTACGTTTCTTTCTAATAAGTAGTCAGTACACTAGTTGCATCTTGCTATATACGTATAATATAATTGCATACATAAATACATTTAAAATACAAGTTTATTTCAAAACAAAGCATAATTTTAAAACCAACCATTGATTGAGGTATAATAAGTATTGACCTCCATAAATATGTACTAGATTCTTTGAATATTCTTTCATTTTGTATCGCTAGTCAGTGGGCAGTAGTAGTGAGTAGTCGCTAGGTATTGGTGGCTAGCTTGATTCTGGTGACAATTTATAAATGTATACATGTCTTTAACATACAAAAAATCTTTCACATACATACTTTTAATTTACTATGAAATATCAAGCACACAGTATTTTAAATGTTTTTTTCTTTAATTTAATGATATTTTGTTCATGCACGATGCAACTTTGACCTGTGTTGTCTTCTTGTTCCAATACATCTACACAACAAATCCCTGATTTTTAGTTTTAATTTGACGTTACGCTATTTATCACCAATACCCTGTCCAATAACACAGCACTCATTTGATACGATATTCCAGTCCAATCATGGTTTCCTTGAGTAATATTGCTGCTGACAAGGAAGCAAGGGTTCCTACAGATTAATTTGAAGTCATCACTTCTAAAGTTGTACGATCTCCACGATGAATTGATTAACCGTTACGGAGTATCTGTTTTAGAACTGACCACGATATGCTCCGTTTGTCCAGTCCTTTCTGTGACTTATCAAAAGATTTGTAGCCAGTGTAACACGACGGGTGTCACTACTGAAGCTTTAACTGGTTATCCTTCCGGAGACCCAGTATTAAGTAGGGTGGGTTCGTTCACTACTGAAGCTTTAACTGGTTATCCGCCCGGAGACTCAGTATTAAGTAGGGTGGGTTCGTTCACTACTGAAGCTTCAACTGGTTATCCGCCCGGAGACTCAGTATTAAGTAGGGTGGGTTCGTTCACTACTGAAGCTTTAACTGGTTATCCGCCCGGAGACTCAGTATTAAGTAGGGTGGGTTCGTGTTGCTCAATTTCTTTAGTTCTATGCATAGTGTTACGATGTCGTCAATTATTGATCTTTTTGATATTTTTCCTTTAGCCATGGTATTGTCTGTCTTGTTTCGAGTAACGGATTCTGATTACCCCTTTGTTATCCTCAACTTTTCTTATACATTTATTAATGAAAAGAGTTACAGTGATGGTATATGTACCATCCATCTTTCTAACACCAACTTGAGAATCAATGCTCCGGCTCGTCGATATCAATGTAATGATATATGTATAATATACCTATATTTATTTTTATTAAAATATAATATATTAAAAATAATAAATATTTAACTTATTGATCGAAAAACGTATTATGTCCAAATTGTCACGTCGCGCATTCTTATCTACAACTAGAATTATAAAACGTAGATCCTTAATATATAGTGGGGGATATTATAAACAATATTATTAATAACAAGTTGCTTTTTTCCCAAAAAAAGCAATGCTATGCGCAATTTAGCATATGTATAGCAAGGTAGAAGCGGTAATGATGTGTGTAAGCTATGTAGTAATCATTTTATGCTTTAGAAAATACATATTGTAGAACAAAAAGGAATGAAATTGCCAGTTGTTTTTTTTGGTGGTATGGTTGTTTAGTTATATTGCACTGCAGATAACGATCTCCATTGTACTATATTTTACTTTGAAAACCAAACAACACAGTAGTAGTTACTTTGGAGGAAGAATCTTAGCATTGTGTATTTTGTCATCATTTCAGTTGCAGAAGATTTGAAATGGTTATTTGTCAAATTTTGTACAAGTAAAACTTGCATTATTGACACTATATATGAATAGGAAGTTGGATATATTTAAGCAATATATATTGCGAGGTTTCCATTGAGAATCGTTAGTTTTATTGAACAAATATGGACCGGATATAGATTAATGAAAATAGGTTGCACTGTATTAAAAAATAGAAAGTTAAGTACTCAAGAAGCTGCATATAGATTAAGTGATTTACATCTAATACAAAACAGTAGAACTGTAATGCTTTTAAGCTAAAAAGGACAGAGATGAATTACCTGAAAATAGCACAGATGTATTTTGTTCAAATATTTTAGACTACTATAGAGCTAGGCCATTATGTATAGACGGGGTCTTCAAATTATCCCCCTTAGTACTGCACGCCGCCGCTATGTGACATAATTGTTCCGTCCGCCATTAAGGTCGTGAATGTAGATAAA
>MJUT01056159.1:83947-110805 GCA_002080005.1 Gigantidas platifrons | reverse complement strand
TTTTTATTTTAGGGATTTACTCTGAGGTGTTACTCGTCATCTCATAAGCAATGGTGACTACTCGTATGCTCGACTGCTCGTATAATTTCACGCGGCAACCAAACTACCAAGCCTTGAAGCTTTTCAGCAAGAACTGGCATCCATGAATTGTACATTCTACTGGCTAAGCCTTTTGAAATTCCAAATCTACGGGCTAAATCATTGAACAGTAAATTTAATTTTAGTTTCATTAACACAAGAAGCAACTGATCGGCGACATCGAGTTGGAAAGATAATGTATTTTCTATTTTCATTAGTTCAACCAAAGTAAAAAATACCACTTTCGTTCGCCCAACAGAGTGGCAATCTGTCACTATACTGCCTTTTGCCGACATCGTACCGGTTTCAGTCATAACTTGAACACCCTTTTCGTCCATGCAAAGTAATGTTGTCTGTGTAAACGTAGTCTGGTTGTTAGTCCATGGTTTCGCCAATCTAATTAAAATTAGATCTCTCACTTTGCTCTTGTTTATTTATATTTCGCGCGTGGGAGATCTAACGCAAGCCTGTAGACATCGCATTCTGGTGACCTAGGGTCAAGCAAAATATTGTCCATTCAAATGATCGCTTTCGAGATCTTGAAAGTGGATTTATGCAAGGGACGTAACTCTGGGTGCTAATGAATTATGCAAGAAATCCATTCGGAATTCTTCCAATGTTATCTATATCGACTATGTCGGAGCCCGATTGTTCCGACAACTGTTTACATTTCCGGAGACAAGAAGACGTCTTCAGGTGAAAATTCATAATTTACGGCACAAATCAATGGCATTTAGAAGCCCTCTCATGCCTAGGCGTATTTATTACAAATCAAATATGTGTGTGCTTATTATGTGTGATATCAAAGAACGATTTTGATTGGCTGTTCTGAGGGTCGTTACCTTTATTTGCATCTCATTACATATGCGTGACCTTAGGTCACCAGAATGCGATGTCTACAGGCTTGCGTTAGATCTCCCACGCGCGAAATATGAATAAACAAGAGCAAAGTGAGAGATCTAATTTTAATTAGATTGTGGTTTCGCGTATGTGTGATCATCTTTTCCCAAAAAAGTCTGAATATTTGTATTGTGTCCCGGCGCTAACACTTGACGGTTCAAGACCATTAAATTCACAGATAGCTTCTGGAAGGTGTTCCGTTTTATGTCCTGAAGATGTAGAAACAGGATCACCGGAATATATCCCCGCACCGCTTTCTTCCTGTATTAGTTTCGTTTTTTTACTTTCGGGTTCATGTCTCATCAGTTCTCGCCGGCCAGGGGTTGTCTTTTTTTCATACCCCAGCTTAAGTTGTGGAATTTGGTTTCTTTCTGTCGGCTTTCCGTCCAAAAAATTTTCCGAGCAAACAAATACCTACTTAGTTAGGGAGATCTTTTTTTTTATTTAAAGCGATTGCCCACTGTAATCGTATTGACTCCTTAGAGGGCATCGTATGTAGTCTATATGGAATCATACAAGAACAGTCTTCATGTTTTTGTTTATGTAATTCAGAAAAAGTTTGTTTCCATTCATTGGACGGCACATGAATTTTCACCACCTTTTTATATTTTACTTCACTGGCCATAATTTAAATACAAGAAATAATACCCCCAAAAAAAATCGATGTGAAAATAAAAGACAGCTAATGTTTACTATAGATTATTGATGCACGTGTGTTATCTTCCACGACTGTTATGGCCGACGCAGCACGTGACCTCTTAATGGCAGCCCCCGTGGTTTTGAGATAAGCTGGTGATAACCCCGTCTATAAGATGAAGCTGGATTTTGGAAATCAGTCAATCCTAAAGGTCCTTATATATAGAGAAATTTTCCGTACCAATTTGTCATTATTTATTAGATAATTGCAACAACAACAATTTTGTTATAAATTTATCTGAATAATATTTCTATTTAGTTACACTATTACGTTTATTAAATTAAATGTATGCATACTTTGTAAACACTGAGGATCAATTAATAATATTTTCCCACGAAGAACCTCGGACCGACTGAGAGCTTGAAAACAACAATGTTCTGCAGCTCAGAAGCGTAATATTAGTGAACAATTGTCCCCCCCCCCACAAATTTCAAAATAACAATAAAAGTTAATATTCGGCTTACGCTATAAGCTATTAGATTTTCTATAGCGGTATACAATTGTTCTCTAAAAATAATTTCCTCTAGTTAAAATTAAACATTAATTAGTTGCAAAATAAATACAGAATCCCACAGCTAACAAGTTACCTTGCGATGAAATCATAAATATATCTAGGTCAGATGTTGAAAATTGTTTTCATGGTGTAACATGTCAAGTCAGACGGGGAAAATAAAGATTGTTTTGATAAGTACTGTGTATGCACAGGCGAATTATTAATTTATTGAAAACGATGTAAATAATTGTGCAGTTCTATTTTTATGCTTTCGCATATTACATTTTATTTTGGTTGCAATGGTCAGATGTGCTTTAACGTCTCTAACTAAGTTGATGTGCAATAATTTCCCTCTTTGAGGTACTTCCCCACAATTAATTTCCCTCCTTTGAGGTACTTTGTCTATGTACCGTGTTGTGTCTAACTGATAACGTCGTTAAAACAAATGAATACTAAAAGTATGGAAAACAAATGTAGCCATTTCGCGTCACTCTGTTTAAAATCATATCTATTTTTATTTGAGTTTGACCTGTATAGCAACCCAAAGGACCACGCCCCCTTTTTGGTGACGGTACGTAATTACAAGTAGGGTGCATTGGTTTTGCACGTACGTGCTGTTGACCAATCAACAGCCGATATTTTTATCAAGCCGGGTCTGGTATATTCAGATTTGCGCTCCATAAATTAAACGGCATGTGCTAAAAGGTGGAGTGAAGTGGAGACTGCAAATTGGAGTGAAGTCTTGGAGACTCCAAATTGGAGTGAAGTCTTGGAGACTCCAAATTGGAGTGAAGTCTTGGAGACTCCAAATTGGAGTGAAGTCTTGGAGACTCCAAATTGGAGTGAAGTCTTGGAGACTCCAAATTGGAGTGGAGTCTTGGGGACTCCAAATTGGAGTGGAGTCTTGATTGAACATATGAATAGGGGTGTATTTCCATCTCCAGTTGGTACCAGTGTTCCCAGCTGTACCTGTTGTACCTGCCCATATTGTTACAATTCAATATTTTATTGTCATTTAAATCATAAAACAGATTTGTGACAAAATAAAGACAAAAATATCTTACAAGTAAGAAAAAACAAGTATAACACATGCACAATGTATTATGAGTTCCCTGTCCTCAGTTCAAGAGAATTAATGATCTGTTGAAAAATATGAATTAACTAAAATATTGAGATTTATGTGCAAAAAGTCATACTATACAAGTGAAGTTTATAAACGCTGTCACTGACATTGATAACAATGTTGAAATTTGTGTCAATTATAACCTATAACTGTGAGAATGTTTGTTTGACCTTGTGCCATTGTTAAAAACGGCATGAGCTAAAAGGTGGAGTGGAATGGAGTCTTCGAGACTCCAAATTGGAGTGGAGTCTTGGAGACTCCAAATTGGAGTGGAGTCTTGGGGACTCCAAATTGGAGTGGAGTCTTGACTGCACATATGAATAGGGGCGTATTTCAATCTCCAGTGGGTACCATTGTGCCCAGCTGTACCTGAAGTAGCTCAGTCCCATGTTGTTACTTAAGGTAAAATTTGGAACTCCGGTGCTGCTAGGGTTTGAAAAATAGATATTCCTTTGGCATGAAAATCATACCCATTTGAAGTACGAAAACTATACCCATTCATTTAATTATTCGCTAATTGGTGACAAAAACGAACTAACCAAACCTCAATATGTCTTCCAATCAGAGTCCCGTTCTTTGTTTCTCAAATACTGAAGTCTCGGACGTCAAGCGATATTGCTTAGTAAACTTTGTTTAACCTTTTGTAAAAACTGACGACGATTGTGTACATTGAAAAAATGCAAAATAAGGACATCAATTTTGCATAAACAAAACACTGTAGAAATAAAACCGTATATAATAATATATTATATTTATCAGGCACGTGCACGCGCACTGCAAAATGACGGGAAAGTCAACTAATATAAATGTCTTTTGAGCAAATTAACCAAAGAATGACTAGGATAGATTTATTTTAGTGAGAGAAACAAAATAAAATGGGACAAAATTGTCGGATCACTTTCAAAATGGCACTTGCACATTTCATATGTGTACAAAACATCTGCAAAGTTTCAAAGTTGTAGGTTAAAAACTCGGATTATACAAACTTTTCCCCGCCCGGTCGCCCTCCCGCCGGCCAAAAACCATGCAGAAAAGGGTCACGTCTCAATAAACAACAGTAAAAAGTGTTAAAATACACAATATATTTACTAAATACATGTAATCGAATAAAAATTTAATACACAATAAATAACCTTTAGATTTAAACATATGAACAGTGCATTTCTATCTAAATTTATACAAATAGTACATTGTATATTTGAAAATTATTTGTACTATTTTTCATTCATTTCAGATGAAATACACACCTATTCATATATTCAATCAAGACTCCACTCCAATTTGGAGTCTCCAAGACTCCACTCCAATTTGGAGTCTCCAAGACTCCACTCAACTCCACCTTTTAGCACATGCCAAATTAACCATAATAAAAAAAATCTTTAAATTGTGAAATATAAATGTAGTCATCAGATGTTAACACAATAGGAATAAAAGGAAACAATCATAGTTTGAATTCACAATAATTTGAACATTTAAGAATATCAGGTAAGTCTAGGAATTGTCACCTACTTTTTTTTATACTTATGTACATATAGATTCTCCTTCAGTTGTCCGTGGCTTACGATATTTCTCCACTCAAGAGAGTTAAATTAAAAAAATTAACCACAAGCCATCAGGCGAGTGGTTAAAATTTTAAATTTAGCTCTCGCATGTCTCGAGGGTGGAGAAATGTCGTAACCCACATGGGCAACTGAAGGAGAATTTGTTTCTCCCATTATATAACACGAACTTTATTTCAAAATTTGAAATTAACGCGGGGAAAGGCACGAGGCATTGTAATACTCTTAGAGGATTACAGATTTTTCAACCACTGGTTCAGCGGGGTTAAAACGCCGTAATAATTGGAGAAATATAGATTCTTACTTCGAGGTAGCTAAATTATGCTACCGAGATTGGAGAATTCCGATAATTCACTCATAACAATGTAAGAATCTGTTTCTCTAGTTTTTTAAAACAACAAAATTTAAATCGATATGCAAATTCTCCCAACCTTTATACCGCCCCTTTAATCTTTCCTCTGAGAGATTGCTACGCATCCTGTTACCATGGTTGCAAAATGATATAGATGTTTCAAATATGTAAAGGAAACCAAACACATTAATAACTTTTAATATTTTATAACGACAGTATTTAACGAAACAAAAATATTTTTAAATTTGTCACGGGTATTTCAGATTGATGTGTTTGTGAAGGGTTTGGTGGAGGAGGGGGGAGGTCTGGTAGAACTGAAACTATAGGCATATCAGAATAATCTGATTCATATAGATCTATTTCAGACTGAAATAAATGCATTTCTCCTCGGGTACTGTAGGAGGTGAGTCAGAATTTCCTGGATCGTTTGATACCTCAGGCCACATGCTCAGTTGTGATGTCAAACCTGTATCTTGCTTCAGTGAGAATTTTTCCATTCTCGAGTTTGATCTCCCATAATGGGAACTCAAAGTTTGCATTTTTCCCTATTATGATCCCATTTTCACCCGAGAGAAGTCTGACTCTTTGTCCCGGCCTTTCCAAAACACGATCCATGTATCGAGTAGGCTAAGTCCGAAACGTTCGAATGCCAACTGTTCTGTTCCCGGGAAGTCCTCCAAACAGGACGCACACCACAGCAGTAAAACGTTTAACCACACGCATCACGAAAATGGAATTAAGTTACTTTTTACATGAAAATGGTATTTAGGCCTACAATATCTTTCAATATTATATAAAATGATCACAGTTGGAGAGAAAGTAGTCCCGACAGAATAAAAATTGACCAATCAAGTGCCGAGAACAGTTAAATTCACTAGTGAGGAAAACAATTTTTCACAATCGGTTGTGAAATGTGGAAATAATAAAAATAATTAGAGAAATTTTATTCTTCAATTAATAATCTAGAGTTAACTGTAATATTGAATATTAAGCATTGATGATTTTCTCACACCTCTAGAATCAGGAAATATAAAAAAGCGGAAAATGTTCATGCCAAAAAGTTTAAAACTGAAAAAGGACAATATTGCAGTATCCTGTATATTTCAAGAAAACTTTGTAGGTAAAGTACGAAACAGAACCATGATTCAGTGTTGCTCATCTTTTAATTTTTGTGTCTTTACGTTCCGCTTAGTTTCGTGTTGTGATGTCCGCTACAATTTCCGCATAAAACGATGTACCTCCAGTTGTTTGTAGGAGGGCTCATGTCTTATTTACGTTATTTGTTTTTGTTTGCATACAGTGGTGTCCAACACATATTGTGTTGTGTTGCGTTTTTTGTTTTGTTCGTCTTCGTCCTGTATCTTATGTACCCAATATTGTCAATTTCTCTGGATTCTTGATTGCCCCTTCGGTTTTCTATAACGTTCATTGTTTATAAAGAGAATCATGATTATTTGTTCGTAAACAGAATCATGATTTTCTTATAAATATAATCATGATTTCAAGCAATTCAATTTAAAAAGGTGCCGTCGCAGCCGTGATCGTATGGTAGTTGGATTTACAACTACCTATGCAATCACTGCCTATAACCACTGATGTTGTGAGTTCGAATCTCGACCAGGGCGAAGTGTATAACATTATGTGCATGATAAAGTTTGTCAGTGACTTGCGACAGGTCTGTGGTTTTCGGGTCCTCTGGTTTCCTTCACCAATACAACTGACCGCCATGATATAACTGAAATATTGTTGAAAATCGTCAAACCAAACCATCAATTTAAAAATTTGATATGTAAAACCAAACCCTTGAGAGAACCTCGAGATATAGAAGTAGGAACGGGGTCGGCTTGATGAATTACGAGATCTCACGCAGCGACTAAAAACAACCGATAGAAAATAGGGACCAAGTGCGGAGGTCTAAATTTAATTAGATTGGTTGTCAGGCAAAATATCCATGGTCTTAACTCTGTCATCTCATTATTTCTGTATGGCCACCAAATTATATGTTCATAGGCCCATTAGTACTACCTTGTACCTACATAATTTACTGTTTGTTGTTTGATTGATTGGGTTGTTATGTAACGTCTAGACATCAGTGTTTCGGTTATATTCATGGCGAGACTACAAGCAATACATATTGTCTAGGTATAAAAAGTTGGCACAGAAAACTATATAAACATTCTACATACCGGTATAAATATTTGGTATATTACCTTTATCTTAAGTTGTCAAATCATAATTGCTATATTTAAATAACAGTGCCCCATATATACAACATTTTTTGTTTTCTATAACTGTACATTGACACGTCATAATAATTGATTTTAGTTTTGTTTCAGATATCAGATCCATCCACGTTTTTCAATTTTCAAGTACAAGTATAGTCATCAGAATTTCTATATATGAAAGTAGATTGTTATTTCTTCTGATCTTACAATGGGTTTTATTTAAAGCACACATGCATCTGTTATTTTTGTGAATGAACTCCTGGTTTCATTTTTATATACGCAGAACGTCATCTTTTATGTCAGTTGAATTGTTTTATTTATCTTTTATTTAGAGTGAGTGAGTGATTGTTGTGTAATGCCAAATCACCAATTTTTGAGCGATATCATGGCGAGAACAAGTTAATTTCCAATGCGATGATGATGAGATCCACTGTGTTCTAGACCAATACGCTGAGTTGAATTTGTATAGTGCTAGCTCACTGAAACAACAGTCCGCGGATAGACATGTCGCCCCACTCGGTCACATAATTCTGATTCCGAGCCCACCAATCTTTTATCTTACTCCTTAAAACTGTGTGCTTAGCAATACATATTGTAGGTATAAAAAGTTGGCACAGGAAACTATATAAACCTTCTACATATAAATATTTGGTATATTTACCTTTATCTTAAGTTGTCAAATCATAATTGCTGTATTTAAATAACAGTGCCCCATATATACGACAACATTATTTGTTTTCTATAACTGTACATTGACACGTCATAATCATTGATTTTAGTTATGTTTCAGATATCAGATCTATCCACGTTTTTCAATTGTCAAGTACAAGTATAGTCATCAGAATTTCTATATATGTAAGTAGATTGTTATTTCTTCTGATCTTACAATGGGTTTTATTTAAAGCACACATGCATCTGTTATTTTTGTGAATGAACTCCTGGTTTCATTTTTATATACGCAGAACGTCATCTTTTATGTCAGTTGAATTGTTTTATTTATCTTTTATTTAGAGTGAGTGAGTGATTGTTGTTTAATTCCAAATCACCAATTTTTGAGCGATATCATGGCGAGAACAAGTTAATTTCCAATGCGATGATGATGAGATCCACTGTGTTCTAGACCAATACGCTGAGTTGAATTTGTATAGTGCTAGCTCACTGAAACAACAGTCCGCGGATAGACATGTCGCCCCACTCGGTCACATAATTCTGATTCCGAGCCCACCAATCTTTTATCTTACTCCTTAAAACTGTGTGCTTAGCAATACATATTGTAGGTATAAAAAGTTGGCACAGGAAACTATATAAACCTTCTACATATAAATATTTGGTATATTACCTTTATCTTAAGTTGTCAAATCATAATTGCTGTATTTAAATAACAGTGCCCAATATATACGACAACATTATTTGTTTTCTATAACTGTACATTGACACGTCATAATTATTGATTTTAGGTATGTTTCAGATATCAGATCCATCCACGTTTTTCAATTGTCAAGTACAAGTATAGTCATCAGAATTTCTATATATGTCAGTAGATTGTTATTTCTTCTGATCTTACAATGGGTTTTATTTAAAGCACACATGCATCTGTTATTTTTGTGAATGAACTCCTGGTTTCATTTTTATATACGCAGAACGTCATCTTTTATGTCAGTTGAATTGTTTTATTTATCTTTTATTTAGAGTGAGTGAGTGATTGTTGTTTAATGCCAAATCACCAATTTTTTAGCGATATCATGGCGAGAACAAGTTAATTTCCAATGCGATGATGATGAGATCCACTGTGTTCTAGACCAATACGCTGAGTTGAATTTGTATAGTGCTAGCTCACTGAAACAACAGTCCGTGGATAGACATGTCGCCCCACTCGGTCACATAATTCTGATTCCGAGCCCACCAATCTTTTATCTTACTCCTTAATACTGCGTGCTTAGCCGAGAAGCAACAAATAACTATTTCATAGTATCTGGTTTGACCCGACCGGGGCTCGAACTCACGATCTACCGTACTCGATGCGAGCACGTTAATCCTTACACCACCGATGCAGTTTCCTTTATTTAGAAAACATGCAAATGAAAGCGCGATGATACTTGTTCATCAACATAGTCAAACATATAGAAACTGCAAAAATAATCTAAATTTGCCGCGAAAGCTTAACTCGTTAATAAATGTCAAAGAAAACCGAAGAGGCAATCAAGAATGGACAATCCAGAGAAACTGACAACATTGGGTACACAAGACACAAGACAAAGACACACAAAACAAAACACAACAGAGAAAACTAAAAAGACACGGACCCACACCAAAGACAGGGGGAACCTAGGCCACACCAAAGGCGGGGGTGAACCTAGGCCACACCAAAGGACGGGAGTGAACCTAGGCCACACCAAAGGCCGGGGGTGAACCTAGGCCACACCAAAGGCCGGGGGTGAACCTAGGCCACACCAATGGACGGGAGTGAACATAGGCCACACCAAAGGACGGGGGTGAACCTATGCGCCCGCGAAGAGCAAACACTTCCTGCCTCTTATAAAACATCCGCTATGTTACTCATATAGTCAATATGCATTGGACACCACTATGCGCACGCAAACACAATGTAAATCAGACATGAGCCTTCCTACAAACGCCTAGAGGTGAAGACACACATCGCTTTATGCGGAAATCGAAGCGGACGTCAAATAAGGGAACCCAGAACGTAAAGACATATGATAGAACAAAATGTTGGACATCACTATGCGCAAATATATACAAAAACACTACAAGACATGAGACCTCCTACAAACAACTGGAGGTAAAGACGTGAGCCCTCCTACAAACAACTGGAGGTAAATACATGAGCCCTCCTACAAACAACTGGAGGTAAAGACATGAGCCCTCCTACAAACAACTGGAGGTAAAGACATGAGCCCTCCTACAAACAACTGGAGGTAAAGACATGGGCCCTCCTACAAACAACTGTAGGTAAAGACATGAGCCCTCCTACAAACAACTGGAGGTAAAGACATGAGCCCTCCTACAAACAACTGGATGTAAAGAAATGAGCCCTCCTACAAACAACTGGAGGTAAAGACATGAGCCCTCCTGCAAACAACTGGAGGTAAAGACATGAGCCCTCCTACAAACAACTGGATGTAAAGACATGAGCCGTCCTACAAGCAAATGGATGTAAAGACATGAGCCCTCCTACAAACAACTGGAGGTAAAGACATGAGCCCTCCTACAAACAACTGGAGGTAAAGACATGAGCCCTCCTGCAAACAACTGGAAGTAAAGACATGAGCCCTCCTACAAACAACTGGATATAAATACATGAGCCCTCCTACAAACAAATGGATATAAATACATGAGCCCTCCTACAAACAAATGGATGTAAAGATATGAGCCCTCCTACAAACAACTGGAGGTAAAGACATGAGCCCTCCTACAAACAACTGGAGGTAAAGACGAACCAAACATAGTTTTTGTTGTGGAAATCGTAACGGACATCATATGTAGCACAGAAATCAGAAAGTAAAGACACACAATAAGACAACACAAAAAGAAAAAAATAATAAAACGGGAGTGAATATAGGTGCTCGCGAAGGGTAAGCACGTCCTGCTTCTTATAAGACACACGCCGTGTTACTCATATTATACAGTCAAGTCCAAGTCCGTTAAAAGTCTTGGAAGTGATAGAGAGGAAAGAAAATATATACATAAAAAGTACAAAATGTACGAGATCCATTGTCATTTGAGATTTGGATTTTGATATTTCGTAACGGTCAACCCGATCGTGATGAGCAACGTAGAGGCAATGACTTCAACGTAGGGACAACGTATCCTTGTTTGCGTCAGCAGCTGAGCTCTGTTCAGAAAATCACCATACTGCGCACAAGTTCTAGAATAACGTACGAGTTGTGAAATGTAAACTCTATACGCAAAATGATGCTTGAATATTGCTACTGATGAAAGGGAAGTTGACTGTTGAAAAAGGGAAGTCATCACGTTTGTCGTAGAGATTTGATTTTAATCTTCCTCTATTATCGATTATAATGTGAAGGTCAAAGTAAGAAGATATTTTTGAGTGTCAGTACTATCTTTTGCTTCAAGCTCGTTTGGGTAGATATGATGCAGATACTCACCCTATCGAGAATTGTTCAGTGAAAGAACATGATCTATATATAGCGGAAGCTTGAATTAAAATCTGGGCTAATTTTCTATATTTATTCTTGAGAAGTCCGTAATATTAAGTTTGTCAATCAGTTCCGCATTGAAATGTATGATAACAAATTCCCAAAATGGTGGTTGTAAACAAAATGGGGAATAATTTTGAAAACTAATCATCCCTGATGCACCATTACAACGTTTCAGGTCAAATCATTCATACGTTCATGAGGAGACCTTTCTTAATTTTTCATATCGTAGCAATTCAAAAACTTGCCTATGGGTGCGTATTTGCTCTAAGCACATTTTGATGGGACAGCCCTGTAGAATTTAAAACTAAGTCAAAATTGACACTTTGTACAATTTTCTTATAGGTCAGGGTTAAAAAATAACTAAAAAAATACATTCCAGAGATAATATAATTTTTTTTAATTTTTGACGTCAACATAGAAGTCTAACGACTTATTTCACGTGACATGGACAGACATGATGATACTTACTGTTTCATGGAATTCTACTCATTGACACTGATCAATTATTATACAACTAATGACTTTTAATGAGGTGGATACAACTTAGGGCCGAGGTAAATATATTATTCTTGGGTTAATAAATCCTGGTATCCACCGAATTGAAAATCATTAATTGTTTTATTATATGACACATTTTATATGTTGATTTTACTCTTAAAATAAGCTTTTATCACGACGTTTTCTTTGGTTTCGTATGGTGCAAGACGTTGGAATGTTATATTCACCGCGCATTATGTCGCGTGAGGTGAATATAACGTTTTATCAAAGAACGTTTCCAGGGACGTCAGCCAATCAGATAAAAGAAATATTTATAGTCATATAATAAAATATTTTATCAAACAATAACAGCATATCTTCAAAATAATACCACTTTCTTCATGAAAGAGAAAATCTCCAAACCATATTGGTAATATAAAATGACGGATCTTTTTCTGTCTGTCCAGTTATGTGAAATGGTAAAATAAATGAGCCAACTTTATTATGTTAGTTAAATGGATATTTATTAGGTAGTGACATGATAATAAATGAGAAGTAAGGTCAACATGATTAAGTAACACCACAATGGTACCAAAAATCTTAGATAATTCTAGAATTTTTCATTTTATGTAACCGTGACAGACATGTTTATCTGTCTTTGTTACGACAGTTTATTCATAACATCCGTCCTAATGGTCAAATCACAATTCTTGGGCATATCTTACAAAATATGACTGATCGTGTATTGTAAATTGAGAATATGTATTCGCAATGTTTCATTTCGTTAAAAAGGTACTGGAACAGCTTTAAAAAGCTTCAACATCAACCATCTTTTGAAAATTTGTTTGTTCTTCATAGCATTCACGTAACTTACCATTAACGTAACATTTTGGACAGACACATGGACAAACTTCTATTCAAGCTCCCTGTTTTGTTTTTGTTTTTGAAAACCGGATATTATCGTGAAATTTCTTATTTGTGCATGCGTAAGCCTCGTTCCGACGTCAATAAATTTAGAATATCTAAATTTACAATAGGGGTTTTCTCCGCACGTAACAACTTCGAACTGGACAGAACTTCCAACCGCGACTTTCAAATGGATTTTAACGACGACTAGTGCACTACACCGATCAACCGCTTTGTATCATTTTGAGCAAAATCAGCATGATACGGTTAAAATAGATATCAACAGAGAAAGTCACATCAACACCAGGGTAACATTTTCTTAATTTCTACGTTCTTCTTTTACTTTCATGAGTGAAATTAGCATCAAACGGTTCGATATAGATTGAAATTTTATACATACAACATTCATTGCCTTATATTTCCTTTACATGAATAAATGATAAATGAAATGACAGTATGTGTAAAAAATAAATATTTCTGACATTTTTACGCAAATATTACCCCTTTGCACATTATTTTCGAGGCATCGATTGATATCATGTAATATATTATTGATATAGCTTCCTTCTAATACCAATATAACGGTCGAATTGTATTTCATTAAGGAATTGGAAACAACCAACGTAAGGTGGTCAGAGAAAAATTGATACGATTAAAATCTGTGAAATGATCCGATCAAAATTTGAAATGTGTTTATATATGATACGATCAGGAGCTGAGAAAAGAGTCACTTAAAGTTGAATTTTTCACAAGGAAATTGAATTGATGACTTTCAATTGGCTTTTTCGAAATAAGCAAGTTTCTATTCAACTAGATGTATTTGTGTTTGGTTCTGCTGACTCCCGGTGCTGACTGCTGAACTTCCGATCGATGAATTCGTTGCGGACTCTAAATGAGCATTCGGACTTCATTCTTTGTATTGCCAATAGTACTTAAATATCCACAGATGATTTTAATTTCTATTTCAGTGTTTTTACAATAACTAAATGACTATCATCTTTTTTGCCTTCCAATTAAAGCACACTGATGAGATGTTATATTATCGAAATGTTCGTATCAGCTGCATGCATAAACAAAATGTAGTTGCTTTGATGGACACTTTCTTACTTTAAACTTGGATAACACCTTGTAATATTGCATTGCAGGTCAAATAATAATGTTGAACCATGGAAACAGACAGATTCAAATGCTACTATTGCCCAAAAACTCTTTAAAATCAGTTTGGCGTTTAATTCTATAGTCTAATTGTAAAGAGATCTCAAGCTTCTTTGTGATCAAAATAAGTGTTAGTGAAACTGCTATATATAATATCCATTGAAATTATTCCCGTCAATTGTGTGGTTCGATTTTTCTGAATTTTTTATATTTTTGTCAGTTGATCAAAGTAAATATTTTACCAAAATTTTAGGAAAATTAAACAAGCCAAATTTATTATAGTCAAAGTGTTGGGTACCCCCTTAAGAAAAAAACACCTAGCTGTAAAGCTAGATAAAAAGTATGTCCAACACTTCTTAATTATGGACAAAGTTGTTTGTGAGGAGGGAATAATTATAAATGGAGTGTGTCTGTAAGATACAAATGATGCCCCCGCATGACCATAAGAAATCATAGACAATTCAAAAGAGATGAATTAGCCAACAAACTATGTCCCCCTTTATGCAGCCAGTCCAACTAACTCATTTTGAGAATATTTTATAAAAATCAAAATCCTGCGAATATGAACACCTCCAGAATGTGTACAAACATCTACAAAATATTATAGATGTAGCTCTAAACCTGTAGGAGGGGAGAGTCAGAGAGACCATATATCTATATCCGGACGGATGGACGAACGGACAGGGGTAAATTATTATTATACTCCAGACTTTTCGTCGCGGGACATAAACAAGAGGGTGGACAGAAGGCCCTGGAGTTGAGGTCGAGGACCATGAGTTGGGAAGACAGGGCACGGGAATGCGAGGGGCGGGACTCAAGAGTTAAATAAGGGGGCGAGAGTGCGAATAAATGAGAAAAACGGGAGTGGAAGGTACGAAAGATGGATTTGGGTCCACCTGCCCAGCTTCTCGAGATTGGATCCCTTTGGTTGTTGTTTTTGCGATCTTATTCTAGTAAGTGTCTCCTTGACACACTTTCCGTTTCCATTAACTATTTCACTAACTTGTGCTCTTTATGCCATTTAGAAGGTCCATTGAATGCAAATCGTTTATATAAATATTGTAAGCTACAGGCAAAACGAATCTGTACAAGAAAAGATTCAAAGTTTATCCCAATTTGTTAAAGAAGGGAAGGCCTTGTAAGTTTTTTCGTTAATACGGCTTTATCTCGAACGACACAATTTCAAGGGATAAAATGACCGAAAGTGAGCATATAAACTAATTTTATTGAAAAATTTAGAACTCCCAATATAATTTTTATCGTGTCATCGAACAATTTTTTATCGTATCATAAGCAAAAAATCAATTGATTTTAATCGTATCAATTTTTCTCTGACAACCTTATGTTGGTTGTTTCCAATTCCTTAATGAAATACAATTCGACCGTTATATTGGTATTAGAAGGAAGCTATATCAATTATCTATTACATGATATCAATCGCTGCCCCGAAAATAATGTGCAAAGGGGTAATATTTGCGTAGATATATGTCGGAAATATTTATTTCTTACACATACTGTCATTTCATTTATCATTTATTCATGTAAAGGAAATATAAGGTAATACATGTTTTATGTATAAAATTTTCAATCTATATCGAACTGTTTGATGCTTAGTTTCACTCATGAAAGTAAAAGAAGAACGTAGAAATTAAGAAAATGTTACCCTGGTGTTGATGTGACTTTCTCTGGTGATATCTATTTTAACCGTATCATGCCGATTTTGCTCAAAATGATACAAAGCGGTTGATCGGTGTGTAGTGGTTTCTTCCCAGTTTCACGATGGAAAAGAGGGATAACAAACTGAAATATTACTATAATCTTTTATAGGAAGAATCATTGGAAACTCTCACATATAACCACATTTTTAAACTGAGGGTTTTGGACAGACGTTACGTTAAAATTTGATGTCACTTGAAAGATTAGTTCCGTCGTAAATCGAGCCAAATCTATCTATTAAGGTTTTTTTGTATGGTCTTTATATTCTTATCTATCAATATTTTCATGCTTGGGATAATCACAACAATTTCAATTTTATGAACACAAATATTCAATGGCGTATGTCACATTTCACTGAAAAAAAAATGCATAATTTTTCTGATTTTTTTTTTACAACTGAGAAAAAACTAAAAACTCAAGAAACTTGAAATTATTTATTTTATGTCTTCAAATTATAAAGCATTTTTCTACATAGTATTTATGTTCATGAATATTAAATTAACCTACAAAATCACATTTTAATTGTCAATATGTAAAAGTGCTGTATATTGAATATGCATACACATATTAGTTAACCCTGAATTCATATTGTATATCGAATGGGAGAAAATTATAACAATGTATTGAGATCCAATCATTGTTAATTCTGCAAAGTGTTGGATCCAATAGCTAGAAGTTTCTGGGGAGAATGTATTTTCACATCTTAACTAAACAAAAGTTCTTATTTGAGCTTAGGGGCCGTCGTGGTCGTATGGTAGTTGGATTTACAACTACTTATGGAATCAGTACCTATCACCACTAACTATGTGAGTTTGAATCCCGCCCAGGCTAGGTGTACTCGATACACCATTATGTAATAAAGTTAGTCCGTGACTTGAGGCAGGTCGGTGGTTTTCTCTGTGTACTCCGGTTTCCTTCACCAATAAAACTGACCGCCACGATATAACTGAAATATTGTTGAAAGTGGCGTTAAACATCATAACCCAAACACTAACCCTCATTTAAATGGTCGGTTATATTGAATTACGGATCGGAACGATTTTCCCCCTATAATAAACCATTTTTGAACATTTCGCTTTTACAAAGCATTATTTTGATTGTAATACATTGAGACTTCCAAGAAAATTGCAAAGTGAAAAGATAAGAAGACAATCTGACACCGGGGTTAAGATGGCAGCAATATAAACGTAGATATCTAATTTAGTGCACACGACGCGTTTCTGGAATAACCTGCATCAGGTACGCTCAAAACGAAAGATTGTCCCAGAAGACAGTCTGACACCAGGGTTAAGATGGTAGCAATACAAACGTAGATATCAAATTTAGTGCACACGACACGTTTCTGGAATAACCTTCATGAAGTACGCTCAAAACGAAAGATTGTCCCAGAAGGCTATATAATTTAAAGCTTTGAGAGAAATAGTGCCTAAACAGGATAGCCAAAAACAGCTAAGGTCACCTGTGTCTGAAGGAGGAGAACCTAAACAGGAAAGCCAAAAACAGCTAAGGTCACCTATGTCTGAAGCTAAGGTCACCTATGTCTGAAGGAGGAGAATCTTAGTTGTATTTAATATTTATAGCACTGTGAAATGATATTGTTAACAGGGGCGGATCCAGGATTACAAATTAGGGGGGTTGCACTTAAAATAATGGCTCCGAGCGGAGCGAAGCGGGGCGCGAACATTTTTGGGGTATTTCGTATGAAAAATCACGATTTTACGCAAAAAAATCATATTTTTTCAAATTTTAGGGGGGACGCCGGCTGCGGCCCCCCCCCTGGATCCGCCCCTGGTTAATGTATCTATTTTGACTCTACGCTTTGTCTATTAGATTTTAGAACTGTTCCGTTATTCCTTTGCTTTTCATTCTATTGTACAATTGTGTTTATATTGCCCCTTTGGTATCTTCAAACTCTTCATAAATAATGCGCTTCATCAGTATTCTTTCTTTCTTTAATAAATAGCAGTAGATATAAACACCTACTTCTGAATCATGGACCCATCTAACGATTCTAAGACAGGAATGTACCCTGAAGTTAATTATGGCCCACCACAACTACAACCGATGGGTGGATACAGCCAACCACAACCAATGGGCTACACCAACCAAGGAGCTCAACAGTCTAGTTCACAAACGACTGTCATAGTTCAACAACCAGTCCAACAGATGAGTCTAATGGTAGCTAACATAAAAGGACATAGAGATTGGACCACAGGAATTTTTGAATGTTTCTCTGATATTGGTGTCTGTAAGTTTTCTCTTGCAATTTTTTCGTCTTCAAGTAAAAACATAACTAGATTCATGATAATTCTGCAAAAGAACAATAGTTGAAAAACGACAAAGTCACATTTTACTTATTAGTCTGTCCCTAGCTCACTTATTACTAAAATATGGACTATGTAAATTGCTTAAGACCAGGTATATCATGTTTATAAGAGAATGATCACACAAACAGAAAATACATGTACCTGAGTTCACCCCGGCTTTCTTTGTCGCGTTCGTGTTGCTCAATCTTTTTAGTTTTATGTGTAGTACTCTCTAGATAGTTGTTTGCCCTTTAGTATTTTTTCGTTTGCCCATTGCATGATCTGTCCTACTTCGATGTACGAGTTCTTATTACCCCTTTGAAATCAGCAGCATAAATCAGAAGGCGTATTACTGGTATGTCAATCCAGGTTTATCAAGAAATTAATATTCTAGACCAAATTAAATAAAAAAATATATATTTAGACACTATTCATCTACAAGTACATATGAAGTTATTCTGTAAGAGAGTTTTGAATATACCAAAGGAGCAATCAGAAGCTGTAAATCGACGGGCAGACAATACAATGGCCAAAAGAAAAAGGGAAAAAAAGACAAACAATGATCTACAAAACATTAAGCTAAAGATTGAGCAATGCAAACCGTATTAAAAACCGGGGGTGAACTCAGATTATCCGATAGGGTAAGTAGTTCCTGCTTAATCTTCCGGACTACCTGAGTTCACCTCAAGATTTTAGTGGGGTTCGTGTTGCTCGATATTTAGTGTTCTTTGCATTGTCTGTCCTTCTTTGATTTATGGCTTATGATAAACCCTTTGGTAACTTACAAACTTTTCTATGATGCACCATACAAATATATTAGCTATAAATAGTTTCCACTCGATGACTAGAAACCATCAATTATTAATAAAATATATACAAATAATAGGTAACGTTTCTCTGCCCTATTCTCAAAGTGTTCCTACGAATCACAAGATAGCTAAATCACAGTACAGTTAATCATTCCAGTTTGATTGGTCTTAACTCTGTGACTGGTTCAAGAAAAGTTTGAAGATACCAAAGGGGTTATCAGAAGCCGTAAATCGTAGGACAAACAATACAATGAGCAAAAGAACAAGGATAAAAGGACAACCAAGATCTACAAAATATTACACAGAAAACTAAAGATCGAGCAACACGAATCCCACTTACAACCGTGAGTGAACCCGGGTGCTCCGGAAGGGCAAGCAGTTCTTGCTTCACTATTGACACCCGTCGTGTTACTGTTAAACGAGACGAACATCATCTGAAATGAAAATCGTGCTGGATACCAGTTTGCGTAGCGTTGAGCAGTTCCTGGTCCACATGAGCTACCCATCCGTGTAACTGTTAAGCGACACGAACATCATCAAGTAAGCAAAGCAAGTAAGCAAAGACTTTTAAAACATCTTGTAGGTTTGTTCACATGGTGTTGTTACCCGTGTGCTATATGCCAGCTGGCTTCTAGAACAGGAGAGTGTTTCTGTACACCATGCTGTGTACCAGCGTCCGATATCAATCTACGAACCAGGATAAGAACCCTTGGTGGAATACAGGTAAGAAAACGAGCATGCACTTAAAATTATGTACGTCAGATTCCAAACAGCTACAAACAAAACAGAGATTTCAACATTCCATACTCCAAAGCACAAGTTAAAATGTCTGTGACATATTTATACCAGTGATATAAATCCACGATCTCAAAGGTGAAAACGTGATTATATTTGTATTTTGAATACCGGGGTATATGTATTTCAGTTTTCTCCGAAAATGAAAATGTTCAAGTTGTTTCAATGACTTCAGAGTTCACACTTAATGTTGGGTTATATTGTGGTGCACGTTTTATAAGTAGTTGTTTGATACAAAGGACTTGACAATGGAGGCGTAGATCCTTTTTTCTCCTAAGTACAGATAGTCTAGTATTATTATGTGACGTGGCGTCTTTTCAAACCAGTTCGATCTGAACCTCTTCATGATAATAACAGAACATTCCTCCATATTCCGTTTTCTAACAAAGGAATCGATGCTATTAACATCAGCAACATTCTTAATAGAAAAGAGGTCGTAAAAGAAATTCCACCATATTTCAAAAATCAATATGTTTCCATTGTCTCCTATAGCTACATATGTACACTAACAGAAATGGCCGTAAAATTTTCAACTACAAAGAAGCATTGCAAGATATTAACCGAAGAGTACCTCAATAACCCTCTGACTTGTGACTGCTCCCACTGTAATGATATTGCAGGACACAACGCATGCCCTGCAACAATCACAAATTAAATGCACAACAAAAACACGTCTGCTGCCATTTCTAACATTTATTCAACACGTCACAATCATAAAACGCGGGAAAAAGGGAAACAACTTACATTTACAAAAACATACATGACCATACAAATACAGATATATAACATTAAGCCCCACAAAAATAAAATTTCCTAAATTTTTATACAATGGTCTATTGGTTTTTGAAAATATGTAAAGCATGTAACATTTTTGCATGTATAACTCGGAATAAATTTTAATCCTGATGAAATACATAACGTTTCAAGACGGTATGGTTGGCAATGCAATCATTACCAACATATGCAGCTCAAAGTCGAAACACAATTGAAACACTTACAGAAATATGGTTGGCAATGCAATCATTACCAACACATTAAAAATCAAAACGAAATTGAAACACTCTCGGAAGTATGAATGGTCCGAAAGTTTTGTAAATAGATGAAAACATGAAAGATACAATAAACTATAACTAAAAATTACTTTAACTATAATTGTTCATAACAATATCTGAAAAATACATAAAAACGATAACAGCATTCTAAAAAAGAAACAATCTAGCATCCATCGGCAACTACAATCCAGTACCGTTATGCAGAAAAAACTGAGAGTCTGGCATCGAAAAGTCTCCCCCTTAGGACTCCATGTGCGCATTACTCTCACACAAAATTGAAGTCTGGCACCAGGTATCCACCACAGGATTTGCAATGCACGCATTACTTCCACACAGAGACAAACATACAATATAACGATACAAAAAAAAACTATGCATAACCGGATACTTTACCCAACATTCTCAGGAAAATTGTCATACATGTAGCTGAATAAAATATTGATATAGCCATCAGAGACCTTAAACTCTTAAAAATGGTATGATATATAACTCCTGTGAAAACATCACATGTTTCATATCAATTAAAAAAAAATACGACTATTCCCCTCTCCCTATCGTCCAGGACTCGTACAACTCGCTCACAGTATACAAAAAATATTAAATGGAACATATAAAATCTCCAGAAAAGAAAATATCAACCGAGGTTTTATTTATGACATACTATCACACTGCTATAGACAATTCACAATCAAAGCAGCATCAAGTTTAAATGTAAAAAAAATTGACAATGTCATAAACATATTTAACCCAAAATAAAACTGTCGCATGGCGATGCTATCATCACCAATGAAATGTTAAAACCGTGTCAATCGTCAAATCTGTCAAAGCTCCACACATCAACACACATGTTATTGTATCAACATCAGGAAAATTCTTTATAGCGGCATGGCGACACAGTTATCATCAAAGTTAAACAACAACAAATTTCTTCAATTGGTTGTGCAATACACAAAGTTTAAATCTGGTCTGAAATTGGAGGCGGGGCATCGACACAACGATCTACACGTGCAAAGTACACAAAATGAGACACATTGAAAACGGCAATACACATACACAAAGAATGACAAAATCTGGACAGTTTATCTCTTAAATATCAGAAAAATTAGATGAAATAAATCTTCAAACGGCATTATAAATTGAACTGATTGAATTTAAATAAAAATTCATGAAAATATTGTCAAAGTCAAGGCGCTTACCACTGGTTAACACGTACGAATAAAATCAACAGGTTAAGTATCGAATGTAAAAATCCAATCAAATGAAATAACTTAATGTAAATTCCACCAATATAAAGTCAAAAAATTGAATGTTCAGTTCCATAAAAATCAGGTTCCATGGAGAGCACGTGGTCGATCGGTAATTTCACAATGTTCAAGATATCTCTGGGAAACTAGTCCAGCTCACATAAATCACTAAATATAACACAAAACATTAAATACACAGGAACATTTGGGTATCTCCACCATGTAATGATATTGCAGGACACAACGCATGCCCTGCAACAATCACAAATTAAATGCACAACAAAAACACGTCTGCTGCCATTTCTAACATTTATTCACAGGAATCGGAAATTTTATCAATATGATGAGAAATGCGTCATATGGGTAGTGAAGTTTCACGAACGTAGTGAGTGAAACGAACAGGAATGCAACGCCGTTTTGGAGAAATCGACTCTGGCTCTTTAAATCTCCGAAAAATTAATAAAAATTGTCAACACTCTAACCAAATAACATTTTCCTGCAATTATATGTCATTGTTCTCTTCTCTAATCCTGTCCTTACCCAATTTTATCGTCTCAGTTGACAGTTCCACTTTACCGAGAAGCCATTGCGTGACGTCACATTGACTACGGAACAAACTCGATAAAACCAAAAAGTATATACTGTTTAAGACATCAAAAAATTAAAATGTTCCAGTTTTGTGGCGTATTTATTTATTTTCATCAACTGAGGGGGTCAACGATAACTACAATTACCGTTAACTATTTTCAATGGTACATTTTCGTAAAAATAAAGGGAGAAAATGTGACGTCACGCAATGGCTTCTCGGTAAAGTGGAACTGTCAACTGAGACGATAAAATTGGGTAAGGACAGGATTAGAGAAGAGAACAATGACATATAATTGCAGGAAAATGTTATTTGGTTAGAGTGTTGACAATTTTTATTAATTTTACGGAGATTTAAAGAGCCAGAGCCGATTTCTCCAAAACGGCGTTGCATTTCTGTTCGTTTCACTCACTACGTTCGTGAAACTTCACTACCCATATGACGTATTTCTCATCATATTGATAAAATTTCCGATTCCTGTGATTTATTCAACACTCACTAAATCATACGTCACAATCACAAAACGCGGGAAAAAGGGAAACAACTTACAATTAGAAAAACATACATGACCATACAAATACCGATATATAACACCACTCTCCTTTTCAATATAACCCATCTGGACATGTAATCACTGGTGATCTGAATATCATTCAACATGAGAGTCTCCGAAAGGTGATTTCTCATGGTCCTAAATTCAGAGAGCCGCAACACATCAATTGGAAACATAATTTCAAGATAATTACCGGTATGTATGCTGTTGAAGATTGTGCCAGAGTGTGGATAAAGAGAGAAGTAGACCAAGATCCTGAGTTAGATGCCTTGTCAGACTGGGTTAGAACAATCAAGTATCTAGTACAAGGTCGGATTCGCAACCTCAAAAATTGTGCTAATAGTCGACCTAAGTCTGTATTTAAAGACCAAGAAGCTGTTATGTGTCTTTCCTCTCTTCATGACAAATATGTTATCGTTCCTGCGGACAAGCCTTCCAATAACATCGTGTTTGTATGTAAATCATATTACTACGAATGCCTAATCAAGGAATTAGGCATAAATAACAACACCTCTGGTAATACCACATACAAACTAACTTCGTTCAACAAAAATGAAATCCTAACTAACCACAGATCCTTCATGACCTCTTTAAACATTCCCTCTGGTAAAGAGTCTGAAGATTTACCCTATTTACATTGGATACCTAAACTCCATAAGACACCATAGAAAGAAAGGTACATAGTGGGATCATCAACTTGTTCGATGAAAGAATTGTCTATTCACCTGACAAAGATTCTGTCTGCAGTAAAAGAGGGACAACAGAAATATTGTGAAACTCTTTACTCGCGTAGTGGCATAAATCACATGTGGATTTTGAAAAACTCTAAAGATCTTTTGGATAATCTTAAATCAAGATCATTCTCTTAGGTATTCGCCATCAAAACTTTTGATTTTTCAACTCTACATACCACCCTACCGCATGACAAATAAATAAGCCGCTTAAAAGAAACAATTCACAAAGCTTTCAGTCATAGAAACGATGGCTCAGAATTTGTTGTGTTAGGCTACAATTCCACATGTTTTTCAAACAAAATTCAAAAAGGTAAAACATGCTACTCCGAGGAACAAGTGATCAGTATGTTGGAGTTCCTCATCGATAACATATTTGTCTCCTTTGGAGGGACACTGTTTCAGCAGGTCGTCGGCATACCAATGGGTACGAATTGTGCCCCTCTTCTAGCCGATTTATTTTTATACTCATATGAGTCGAAGTTTTTTCAAAAGCATGTAAAAGATAAGAAGATTCATGAAGCTAGAGCCTTTAATTTCACATACAGATATATTGATGACGTTTTATCTATCAATAATTCTAGATTTGCAGAATTTCTCCCATTGATAAATCCTACAGAGCTGAAAATTAAAGAGACCACAGATACAGCTTCGTCCGCATCATTTTTTGACTTATACCTCGAATTTGACGACAGTGTCAACTCAGTACTAAAATTTATGATAAATGGGACGCATTCAATTTTAAAATCATAAATTTTCCAAATATGTGCAGCAATATACCAGCTTCTCCTGCATATGGTGTTTACATCTCGCACTTGATTCGTTATGCAAGGGCCAGAAGCAATTATTCTGATTTCTTGAAACGTCATCTGTATCTGAGAAACAGGCTACTGGACCAGGCAATAAAAATATTCGCCTTATTTTATCTCTTAAAAAGTTTATATTCCGATACCAAGATTTTGTCGAAATATATTCTGTCTCTGCAGAGACGATGGTGAACGATGGATTTTCATATAGTTAAAATGTATAAAGATAAGGATTTAGTATACGTGGTTTAAGCGGGGAGTCAACTACAATGTCAAAGATTTTTTTTGTGAATGTGTGACGTAAAAATGTTTTTGACATTTACTTTCGTAATTAAAATACTTCAAAAGACTCATAGTTATTGATGGAGAAGGTTAACGAGAAATATTCTACCCTCCTAACTGAATTTAGTATTGCGTTGACTACTATTTTACCTATTTTGTTACAGTATTGTTATAAATGCTGTTATAGTGACAACCGGAACCTTTGAACCGTAATGAAAGCGGGAGGTTTGGCGTCATAAAATCTGATTCAACCCACCATTTCTTTAGAAATGCCTGTACCAAGTCAGGGCCATTACGGTTTTCCCAGTTTTCCGGTTGTTGACTGATTTTGTCTGTTTGTTGATTTATGAGTTTTGACTTCCCCTTTGGAAGATTGCTCGGTGTTCGGTAATTTTTTTATTACGCTTATCTAATACATTTGCACATATTGTGTCTGCTTGTTGTAACATGCCGTTTTGTACATTTATTTAAATTTATTTTGAGAATACATTTATTATTCTCATATGTTGGATAAGCGTATATGCTGTGTTCGTACGAGTAAAAAATGAGACTCGTTCTTCGTGTTTAGATAATGATATGGGAAATACTTTACTACAAATGGCTGTTGTTTGTCCATTTCAAGGTAAAACCTAATCCATTAACTCTACTGGTATGAATGCAAATAAATGTTAGAAGAACACCGAAGGAGCAATCAAAATGAACAATCCAGAGAAACTGGAAACAGAGGGTACACAAGAAAACAAAAACAAACACAATATGTGTTGGACGCCACATTCGAACAAACACAAATAACGTAAATAAGACAGGCGCCCTCATACAAACAACCGGAGGTAAAGACGAACCGAACATAGTTTTTACGCGGATATCGATATATAATAAAGTCCGGCAAAAGTCCTGGTAGCGAGAGAGGAAAGAAAAAAATATATGTAAAAGTAAAATATTCATTGTCATTTGAGATATGGATATTTCACAGATTGTGATGAAGCCTACTTATAATTTCTGTAGCCATACCTTCAACTTAAGAGCACCGTAACCTTGTTTGAGTAGCTTTTGCGTCATCAGCTGAACTCTGTCCAGAAAATCACTGTACTGGTCACACACTGTAGAATAACTTTTTTGCCCATAGATCCATACAGAAATCTCAATTTTACCATTAGCTTATACAATATTCAAGAAAAAACATAAATGATACATAATATACAATGATTACCACTCCATTTTACCATAGTGTTGACATCTTATTTGTAAACTTGTTTTCGACATTAATATAAGCTATTCAAATACTACTTACTAAACATTAAATAATAATCATCAATAAATGAATTGATATCAAATATTTCTTATCTTAAAGACTAGGAAATGAAGTAGGAGTACACATGTACTCTTATGAGCAATCGACTGTAATTGTCTCAACAATCGACTGTAATTGTCTGGGCAATCGACTGTAATTGTCTGAACAATCGATTGTAACTGTCTGAGCAATCAACTGTAATTTTCTGAGCAATCGACTGTGATTGTCTGAATAATCGACTGTGATTGTCTGAGCAATCGACTGCAATTGTCTGAGTAATCGACTGTAATTGTCTGAATAATCTACTGCAATTGTCTGAACAATCGACTATAATTGTCTGAACAATCGACTGTAATTGTCTGAACAATCGACTGTAATTATCTGAGCAATCGACTGCAATTGTTGAGTAATCGACTGTAATTGTCTGAGAAATCGACTGTAATTGTCTGAGCAATCGACTGTAATTGTCTATGCAATCAACTGTAATTGAGCAATCGAATGTAATTGTCTGAACAATCGACTGAAATTGTCTGACCAA
>MJUT01056159.1:51114-82757 GCA_002080005.1 Gigantidas platifrons | reverse complement strand
ACTGTAATTGTCTGAACAATCGACTGTAATTATCTGAGCAATCGACTGCAATTGTTGAGTAATCGACTGTAATTGTCTGAGAAATCGACTGTAATTGTCTGAGCAATCGACTGTAATTGTCTATGCAATCAACTGTAATTGAGCAATCGAATGTAATTGTCTGAACAATCGACTGAAATTGTCTGACCAAACGACTGTAATTGTCTGAACAATCTACTCTAATTGTCTGAACAATCGACTATAATTGTCTGAACAATCGACTATAATTGTCTGAACAATCGACTGTAATTGTCTGAACAATCGACTGTAATTATCTGAGCAATCGACTGCAATTGTTGAGTAATCGACTGTAATTGTCTGAGCAATCGACTGTAATTGTCTGAGCAATCGACTGTAATTGTCTGAGCAATCGACAGTAATTGTCTGAACAATCGACTATAATTGTATGAGCAATCGACTGTATTTGTCTGAACAATCGACTGTAATTGTCTGAACAATCTACTGTAATTGTCCGAGCAATCGACTGCAATTGTCTGAGCAATCGACTGTAATAGTCTGTACAATCGACTGTAATTGTCTGAGTAATCGACTGCAATTGTCTGAGCAATCGACTAATTGTCTAAGCAAACGACTGTAATTGTCTGAACAATCAACTGTAATTGTCTGAACAGTCGACTGTAATTGTCTGAACAATCGACTGTATTTGTCTGAACAATCGACTGTAATTGTCTGAGCAATCGACTGCAATTGTCTGAGCAATCGACTGTAATTGTCTGAGTAATCGACTGCAATTGTCTGAGCAATCGACTGTAATTGTCTGAGCAATCGACTGTAATTGTCTGAGCAATCGACTGTAATTGTCTGACCAATCGACTGTAATTGTCTGAACAATCGACTATAATTGTCTGAACAATCGAATGTAATTGTCTGAACAATCGACTGAAATTGTCTGACATCTATATTTTACTTTGTTCTCTTCCACGTTTTAGTAACAAAGATCTCAATTCAAATATCTATACTTCAGGAATATTTTGTTTTGACATACCTTATTCATTTTAATTTCTATTTTAAGGGTTCCATGTGCAACGATTGTCTTATGGTTGCTTGTTGTCCAATGTGTGCAGCTTGCCAGGAATCGAGGGAGTTGACCGCCATGGGAATCCCATAAGAACAATATGTGCTTCATAAACAAAACGATAAGGGCAATATAATCCATTATATGATCAAACAATATTTTGTTTATGAAAAGTCTTGAACAAAGGTCACGTGGAAGATATTATAATAACACTGTACATGTTTAAAAAATTTAAAATTAAAGTGATTTATATAAATATTTTTGCTATGTCTAAATAAGATAGTTTATGTTCTTTTTACATTTCCTTTTTTATTGGTAATTATTTTATTTTTTTATTATCAATTTTATTTTGTTGTTTCATGCCATGTAAACATTTTATAATAGATCATTTGTCAATTTCCGACTTGATACTACAATTATGCTTTTGGCATTTTTTTTTATCTTTAATCTAAGTTAGTTTCTTTACGGAGGACAAAATGGTTCCCACGTACCATGGAAGAGCAACGGAAAGGACAAATGATTTGAGTAGAATTTTCTTAAAATTTACAGATATTTCAATTTTGTAAAATAATAATGGTTACTTTGAAAGCAAATAAAAAATTCGCTACAGCACTCAACTTTTATACAGAGCGTGCGGAAATTATATGTTATTTTGGTTGAACATTGCATGAAATCGATACTTTTGTCCGGCTTCAAAGGAAACAACTACTGCAGAAGCTTCGAAAAAGCGTATAATTTTAGAATCAAGTCAGGAACTGGTAAATCGTCTTTTGTGTCTGTATATTAAGATATATTTTTGCTAGTATAAATCAAAACGACATATAATAGTAATCGGAATGTACATATTATATAAGTATCTAATGGATTGTTATTTGTCCTTATAATTAAAAACATAATACTTGCAACTAAACACATGACATTTCAGTTATCTTAACATCTTACAAGACAGCAAGTTAATACATGTTAGAGAATAACGAAGTGGCGATCAAAAATAGACAATCCAGAGAAACTGGCAACATATCATACACAGATCGAAGAAAAACAAAACAAAAACACGATACAATATGTGTGGGAAACCACTACAACGCAAATAACGTAGAAAAGACATGCACCCTCCTACAAACAAACGGAGGTAAAGACGAAACCAACATCGTTTTCATGCTGAAATCGTAACGGACAATGAGCAAGACTTTACACTGAACAGTTCCAAAATCCAATTAAAAAAAATCGTAGAAAGAGGCAAAATCGATACCTAGCACACAAATACATGACCGCCCACTTTCCTGAATTGGCACAGACACTTCAATAAAAAGGTAGCGGTGTTAAGCTAGTTTTATGGGTCCAAAGCCCAAAGCTCCCTTTTGCTTGATATATCATTGCTTAACGTCCAGCGAGCAGTATTTCAGATATATTCCGAGTGATTGAACATACTGAGTGTAATTCAAATTAAAACATTTCTATTACTTCCAGTAGCTATTCATTGCACAATTTCATTTAAATCGGAGGCTTCTACGAGAATGGAATCATTAGGAAGAATGCAAGATTTTTGAATGTCGCATCAGCTGTGTGCTTTATTGATGCTAGATAGATATAGTACTACTTACTAGTATTGTCACTCAAACATAAATTGAAAGATTATGCTCAAGTCAAGATATTATTTCTACATAGCGTGAACAAAAGTTCATCAACGATGTCTACGATCTGATCAACCACATCAACACGCACCATTCCTCCAGAACGGATTCTAAATTACACACCTTAAAAGGAACACAACAACAGATACGGAAGAAAATCTATGTTCTTGTTGTGATATTGATAGGTACACAAACAGTGCCGGATTTAGATAAAGAGAGGCCCTATGCTAATTCTCTTGTGAGGCCCCTCCTAATTCCCCACCTTCATGAGTGGGGGCAGGAATTGTGGTTAATCAATTTCAATAAAGGCGAAGATGATAGAAAAAACACTAATATAGTTTTCCCCACTGACAGAACTTTTGTATGTAGGCCTACCCACCGAAAAGGGAAATAACCTCTACAAAACATAATTTTAGAACCAAACTCGGAAATGAGCAGTCACATTATTTTGTTTTTATTAGCAATCACTGCATAATTACTGAATAACATCAACATATAGGTTGCAACATATTTTTTTGTAATTAATAGCTTGCAAAACAACATACTCACAGTATATCCAAAATGTACCTGGCGCGACTTCATAATAAGTTTTAAAATAACTTCTGCCGGAAGTCGTCCGGATACATACAAAGGGAAGTAATCAAAGTATTGGGGAACAGTTTTCAACTCTGTATCTTAAAGGTTTGATTGATTGATTGATTAATTGATTGATGTTAAAACGTCCAGCGAGCAAGTTTTCAGCTATATTCAGGACGAGAATAATTTAAACGCCACGGGACTCGAAACAAGGAAAAGGTAATGGGTAGGGACGGAGAATTTAGCCAGTGCAACAGGTCTCCTTATCCATGGACTACTCATCATGACATGAACATAATGCTCATAATGAGCTGTTACACTGGGTTCTTTATCGTGCGAAGAGGATGGCAATTTCTCAACACGGGACCTCCGTTTTATTTACGTCTCATCCGAAGGACGGGTTGGTTGTGAATTTATACATCCCGCACAACCGACGGACGCCCCTTCAATTTGAAGTTCAAGCCAAAGAAGTTCTCGGTCCCATTTCTATACCCCGGGGTTCCCGTGGGGTTGACCCCTTTTAGAGGACTAGTGCCTCTAGGACGGAGAAACCTGGTGCCTATTCTACCACCGGCACACACTCTGTGGGAGGGGGGTCAAATTTCTGACATCATAACCTCAACGGACGCAAATTATACCAAATACGAATATAAATGACAATGAAAATTAAGCCACTAGGTTAGAAGACATATGTTTAGCAAACAAAATAACGTAATCATTCCCCGAGTGTATTACCCACAGAGTATACGTACTCAGCATAGTAGTCATTGTTTCGGCACGAACATGGTTTATTAGATATGATTATTAAAATTTACATTGATGAATTGTATACCAGAAACGCACTGTGCACATTAATTTAGATATCTGTGTTTTTATCATAATACAAAACATTTTTCAATTTCTACTGAGTTAAATTTCTGACAAATGATGAAATGACATAAAAATGTGATTTTTGCGGGAAAGGAGCTGATAGAGGTTTCCCATGCCACCACCGTATTTCACATCCGATGAGCCTCTTTCTTTAGAAACACATTTCTTTTATTATTTCAAATAACATGAAGAAAACAATTCTACAAATTTGATGTCTTCTTGTTTTCAGTAAATTGATAAATTAAATACTTTTCCAGTTATCAAATTTTTTTCTATGAAAATTATAGATTTTACCCCAAAATACAATTTAACATAACGGAATGATATTTCTCAATTTAATCAACTGAATTATCCAATATACACAAAATTTTTAATATTGTGTATTTAGTGATTCTTTGGGTATAATTAATTTTCAGGACCTTATTTCTAAAATATGGACGAGAATGAAGAATCAACGAAAAAACCATCAACGGACGATAACAATGCAGCACTACAGCCAAAGGTATCTGATGTTTGCTTTAGTCCACCAAATCCAATGGCCTCGCAAGTTTATTATGCAACACAACAATCAACGACCACACAAGGTAGCATTGGAACACCCCAGCAAATACCCGGATACAACCAGACGCCATCAATGCCCTATAATAGTCCAACAGGAAGCCATGGAAACATAACAGTAGTTTTCCAACAACCACAGCCTGGGAATAAACTAAAGGTAGCAGAAGTTATAGGCGACAGAGATTGGTCAACCGGAATCTTTAGTTGTCTTATGGACATTGGTAGTTGTAAGTGTCTAATTTTAAAATAATAATATTTTGCTTTTCATTGAATGTTAGACCAAGTTGCGTTTGTAATCTACGTGTATTTACTCTATGCCATATATCAAGAATGTAGAACATCTAATTGAAGTATCAAGAGAGTTTGACAAGGTATAGCTTTGACTCAAAACAGCTCTTTGTACATTTGTTATATTTCTCAGTTATGTTATAGATTCAGTTTGAAATTTTCAATTTGCAAACTGAGAAATATAACACATTTTTATAATCACCGGCACATGCACAACTGGAAGAGGTTGAATGAATGGTTTTGGAGAAATGCTTATTTTTAATGGAACAAATTTATTTGCGTAATTTGACATTACAATTTGTTTATGTGATAACATGAATACATTCGTATGAATTCAACATTTGTTTGCATAAAGGCTGCAAATATGAATATTTAAGACGAATTTGGAAGTGAAAGAGATTGTATTAAAGGATTTGGGGGAAGATCTGTTTCATATGAAATAAAGAGAGGTTATCAGAATTCATTCTTGTTCATACAATATATTGAATAACATTTTTGATTTGATAATTATTTCGCATGAAGTGTACAAATATGAATGATTTTAGTTTAAACAATATTTATTAAGAAAAAAACAGGCATAAATAATAACATACACTAATACATATATTGGGATTCGGAAACAAGATGTCCTTATGTAAATCCGTCTGAATGATTTTGGATGAGTTTTGTTAGGTAAAACATTGTACATGTAGTTCCAAAGTTGGTAAATTCCCTGAAAGACTCTCTTAAATTTTGAGAGAGAAAACAGTACCTTGAAACCATATATTAATGGACTCAGAAGAACAACATATATAGATATCCTGTAGACTCTTAGACCTAATTATGTTTATTGGAAAGTACCAAGCAACTGTACATTTCTGTAACAAGACCAGCAATAACTGCAACAAAAATCTCATCCCATTCTAGATAAGCGGTAGGGTTATGATGTTAACGCCACTTTCAACAAATATTAATATTTCAGTTATATGGTAGTGGTCAATTTTATTGGCGGGGAAAGCGGAGTACCCGTAGAAATCCACCGACCTGTTGCAAGTCACTGACCAACTTGATCACATAATGTTGTATCGAGTGTTGCTCGCCTGAGCGGTGTTCGAACTCGCAACGTTAGTGGTGATAGGCACTGATTGTATATGTAGTTATAAATCCAACTACCATACGATCACGACAACGATGACCTCGCTTCAAAATAAGAAAATGGTTGTTGTCTTAATTTACAAAACTAATTAAATATGTTTGTTTTCTGTAGGTGTATTTACGTGTTTGTGTTATCCATGCGCCATCTCTCGGTTATTTTCACGAACAGGGGAGTGTATGTATACACCATGTTTTGTACCCGCCGCTCATGTCAATTTAAGAACAAGAATTAGAACACTTGGTGGAATACAGGTAAGATTTTCCTTATATAGACAAAATCTATAAATATGGCAGAATATTTAAAAGATAGGGTAATGGTTAGGGGTTATGGTGTTTAACGCCACTTTCAACAATATTTCAGTTATATCGTGGCGGTTAGTTTTATTGGTGGAGAAACTAGAGTACCTGGAGAAAACCATCCGGATCATATGTTTGTCCTATATATGATGTATCTATGAGACGCCGTTTTAATATCCATTCCCTATTTTTGGTTTTCTCAGAGTACTCTGGTTTCCTCCACCAATATATTAGGTGTATGGTCAACACGTACTATTTCAATTATTTCGTGGCGGTCAGTTTTATTGGTGGAGGAAACCGGAATGCCTGGAGAAAACCACTGACCTGTCGCGAGTCACTGACAAACTTTATCACATAATGTTGTACACCTCGCCCTGATCGAGATTCAAACTCACAATATCAGTGGTGATGGGCACTGATTGCACAGGTAGTTGTAAATCCAACTATCATACGACAATGACGACCCCTTTATTATCAGAAGAAAACAAACATGGTCTTTAGAACTTTTTATTTGAATAATGTATATTTATTGGATTTACCTTACATTTTTTTTCAGGGATCCATGTGCCACGATTGTCTTATTGTTACTTGCTGTGGACCGTGTGCAGCCTGTCAAGAATCAAGGGAGTTGACAAATATGGGTATCCCATGAGAACATACTGTGCTCTCTTTACATAGAATGACTATTAGTTCATTCATATAATGTTGTATTTTTTAGTTAACATTATTGTCATGATAAAATACCTGTTTAAATGAAGTGCTGTAAACTGTGGGAAAAATTCGATGTCATATTGTTAGTTTTGTGATAGCAAAACTAGACTTGTTACATTGTTTTAAAACTAGACTTGTTACATTGTTTTATAGTTTAATTTGCTATTCATTATAGACATGGGTACATATATGTTAATTAGTTCTGAAGTTATATATACTGCTTAAAGTGCTGGTAATCCTCTTTACACGAAATTTCACTAAATTGGCAAATTTTCCTATAGTTTACAAAAAAAGTATTGTGATTGAATATGTTTGTAACTTGTTTTATACAACTTTCATACCTTGATAACTGTTAAGGTACAAACATTCAAATTTTAATACCATATTATTGCCATATAGAGGCCACCTAGTCCAAATGACCATTTGGGATATTGTGGTCACTCTGTGTCCATCCTCAATCATTGTATGTTAATAGTTGCTTCTCAGAAGCTACTTGACTAAAGTTACCTAACAGAAAAAAAACTTTACAGGAATATTTCTTTAGTGAATCCCATCGAAATGTTTACTTGGTGTCAATTGGAAACTCGGCTCAACAGTTATTAAATACACAACTCAATATGTGGTTGCAACTGGACACCACTATTCCCAAACAAATACAAATAAGGTAAACAAGGCATGAACCCTCCTACAAACAACTTAAGGTGAGGATAAACTAACAAAGGTTAGAGATTTTTCAGTATTATTGTTTTTGTTTTTCTTTGTCTATGTTGCCAGTTTCTCTGGATTGTCCATTTTTGATTTTCCCTTCAGTATTCTCTAATGTTTATATACTTACACAACAATCTATTTAAACACACCTCGAAAATATATCACACTCCCATTTCTCAGCTGCACATGTGATAAGCCCTCCCCCTCCCTCCCCACACAAGCTATACTGATTCTATACTGGAGCAGGACTCAGATTAAAATCTTAACAGAATATTGACAGATTCTAAGAAGATATAGGCTCATGGCATTTGGCAAGTGATCAAAAAACCACAAATAAGCTTTCATATCACCAGTAGTACATGTAATTTATTATCTCAGTGTATCTTAAATCTGCCCTGATAAGAGGACTGGCCTTTGATGGGGGTGGCCGTATAAGAGGTTGAATTCTGTAATTGTGCTTCAAAATAAAATAATTTTTTTTTAAACAAGGAGCCACTTGTTAACATAATTTGTCATCCTTGAAATAATTTTAAAAGAAACAGAGGATCTAGAGAATTCAAAACAACATCACAAATAAATTAAAAACTTTATTTACAAAATAGAAAACAACAATTTGTTTAATAACACTTTAGGAAGTTCTATTAATAAATAATTGTGCATAATTTATTAACATTCAAGAGATTCAATGAATAAAAAATATGATAAATATATGAGTATTGTCAAATTACAAAATATTAAAAAGTCAAAAAACCATGGTGCAAGGGAGATAACTACAAGACATTACAAAGTCAATACAAGATTCAAAATTTCCCGCCATTTGTACTGATAAATGGTTCTACTTATAAAGTGTAGACCTTGTATAACAAGGGTAAACATTCTGATGCAGTGAAACCTGTCTAAACGATACCTCCTTGGGACCAACATTTGTGTTCAGAATAGGAAGGTGTTTTGTTTATACAGGTTAAAATATCAAATACTTCCTATACAGTTAAACCTGTATATAAAGGCCACTCAAGGGAACCTGAAAATGTGGCCTTTATGAGAAGTTGTCCTTTATATACAGGTTAAAATTATATGCACTATTCATTAATGGGGAAAATGAGACTGCCATTTATAAACAGTGATTTGTTATACTGTATATGGACTTTGTTAAAAGATCAGTTTAAACAGGATTCTGTTTTATTCAGGGTTTGGTTTAGACAGGTTTATACAGGATTCTGTTTTATTCAGGGTTTGATTTAGACAGGTTTCACTGTACATGTACAGGTAATCAATATATATAATAAAACAACTACAAACCAACAAAGATGAGACAGCTAAGGAAACCATCTTACCAAATTAGGAAAGACATGTTTGAGGACGGCTGTCTCTAGTCTTTTATTGTTGACATAAATAAAGAGTAAATAGATATATACTGGACACTCTAAAATATATTGTGATTTTGATATAATTACTATTTGTGAGGTACCAATTTTTTTTGTGGAGTTTTGAAGTTTGGCAAGTCACAAAAACTAACCCAAATAAATCGTACATTCTAAAAATAGATCATAAAGAAACACCCAAATATAAAATTAAAAATGATATACATAGTAGATGTTTCTATCCACATAACAAGTAAAGTATGCAAGAATCCATATTCTATCAAGAAATAAAACTGAAGGAAATTTGTTTTTGTTTGTCTGATGGTGTTAAACACCACTTTCAACAATATTTCAGTTATATTGTGGCAGTCAGTTTTATTGGTGGAGGAAACCGGAGGACCTGGAGAAAACCACTGACCTGCCGCAAGTCACTTACAAACTTTATCACATAATGTTGTACACCTCGCCCTGAGCGGGAGTCAAACCCACAACATCAGTGGTGATAGGCACCGATTACATAGAAGGTTGTAAATCCAATTACCATACGATCACGGCCATGATGTTTTTAGAATTTAGAAATTTGGTTCAATAAATGTTCTCTATAGGTATAAATAAGTAATACCCGACCCTGACCTTGGTACAAACACATATTTTTCTTCTCTCATTGATGATAAAATCATGGTCATAGAAGATAGATGCTTGATTGTCTTAAATCACAAGACAGTTGTGTACACATCAAAAATTGAATTTCAGAAAATTCTATTAATGATAAAACGGTATCCATGTCTAAAAATTTTATCAAAATACTAATGGGAAAATTACTGGTTTATATTGAATAAAACAAAATCTTAATAAAAAGTCTCAAAGAACTGTATAATTTATGTTTGATACACATAAAACATTTTTTAAGAAAGATTGTGAGTACATGCACAAGATGAAAAATATGGTAAATGGACATGAATTTGGAATAATGTACTAATAAAATGGTGATTATGAAAGACAAAGGGTTTGGAAAAGTTCATCACATAATAATAAGACAAAGTGTTTATAAAACAATGACAAAAATGGCACATCTTAAAAAACAAACAAATACAATATAAAATTAACAGGTCTTTCGTAAAAGATGTGTGTTGTTGTGTCTGCTGTTCCACATCCACATGTAAACAACAAAGTTGAAAAAGGGGCTATAACTCTGATGGATATAATGAAATCGTGAGAAAAAAAAATATAGTTTAGTGTCAAGAATGATATACAGTATAAAAAAAAAAAAAATGATATAGATGTATATTAATTATACAGTATACTATTGTAGTCATCTTAGCCAGGTTGCATGACGGAGGTTTTGAAAATTAAAAATAGACTTCGTAAGTGATAACCAAATGCACCAGCATATCAACACATTTTTAAGGCAAAAATAGTATAAGATTAAATTTCAAATTCTCAAGAACAAAAAAAAAATTCTGTGGATTCTTGAGGGGAAAAAATATTTAAAAAATGGTGTGACGTTATAGAAATGTATTATGTCGAAAGAAATAACATAATGCAATCTAAAATATAAGATTACTGGCAATCAGAAAGAAAACCTTTTTTTCCTCTTTTACCTTTGAATTTGAAACTTACAAACCAATACATAAGTAGATTATATAATTTAGAAATAAAAACGTAAGTTATCTAATTTTGTACTAAAATGTAAGTTATCTAATTTTGTACAAAAAAACGTAAGTTATCTAATTTTGTACAAAAAACGTAAGTTATCTAATTTTGTACTAAAAATGTAAGTTATCTAATTTTGTACTAAAAACGTAAGTTATCTAATTTTGTAATAAAAAAGTAGGTTATATAACTTAGAAATAAAAACATAGATTATATAACTTAGTGTGCACCGTGTGTTTCTATGTGTATTAAAGTACAAGATGGGACATATAAAGGAAAATATAAAAGTTCTATCAGTGAAACAAATAGCCTGTAAAATTACATCTAAAATTTAGGTAGACATTTATGCAGACAATGTTAACATTATTGATTTCAGCTCTATCGTGGAATGAATTTTTTTCATTATCAACTTAGACACCCTAACATTATAGAAAACCTTACTGTGACTGTGAAATGTAGAACAGCAATAAAAAAGCATTTCTTTTACTTTCATTTGTATCTAAGCGTAAAATTGGATTGTCTCTGGTATTCATTTATATCTGTATCCTTTCTTACTAATGCAGTCTTGTATCATTTCATTTTCTGTAAAACGATGGAATATTATTGAAAAGGTATTATCTATTCATTCCATAGAGACTCTCCAGATGATTTTGGCCATGAATTTCCCCTGATATTTGAATCTTCTATAATATTGGTCATTCCATACCATTGGACTAGGCAGAAGCTTTCAGGAAAAAAACTATAGTGTATACCAATACATAAAATAATGTACAGAGCATGTGAAAAAAACATCATGGCATGGTTAATTTTTTCTTTGTTCTGTTTGAAGAAAAAGCACAAAAATTGTTAGCAATATAAATCTTTAAAAACATACAAGTACATTTATCATTGTTCAACTTTATGATCAATGGAAATTACAACTCACATGAATTATTGTTTGCTTGATGGTGTTTAACACCACTTTCAACAATATTTCAGTTATATTATGACGGTCAGTTTTATTGGTGGAGGAAACCGGAGAACACCACCTACCTATTGCAAGTCGCTGACAAACCTTATCACATAAGGTTGTACACCTCGCCCTGATCGAGATTATGTTGTAAATCCAATTACCATACGATCAAGGCCATGACGTCTCCTCCCCCCCATCCCACATGAATTAAAATAACACCCTGCAAAAAACAAGACCAACCATTATACATTTTAGATGATTGTCATAAAACATGTCTCGTAGCTGAGTTGTCTAACCTTATCTTCACATAATACTTCAAATTGTACTTGCATAGTTGAAAAAAAAAAAAAAAATCTAAGATTTAAGACTTATTTTGTTCATGTCTAAAAACCAGCAAAGAAAATCGGTAAAAAGTTTACAAACTGGATATTGTCTAATTCCATACACATAACAAATAATAATAAAAACATAGATATTAAATTCAGTATGCATGACGCATTTCTAGAATAACCTTCATCTGTAAAGCTCAAGATAGGTAAAACATAGTTGTGCCTTAAAAAATACACCTAACTAATAAAATGACAGGATAAGTATTTAAGGTGCTTAAAATAATTTTAGTGTTTAAACAACATTAATACATTGATGTAAAATTTAAAAAAAAGATCGTATGTCTGCAGTAAATTTTTTATAAATGTCAATTCAACCTAAAGTATTTTTGCTATTAGCTAAACAACATGAGTATTGAGGAAATAATTTCTTTTATATAATTTATGCTAAAATTCACAATTTTAATATTGTTCAACTTTAATAATACTGAAAAAAAAAAAATACTGGAATGTTGGTTAGAAGAAAATGTTTCTCCAGGAATTAGTTCTCAAGAAACAATTTAAAAACATGCTATATATTTGTACTAATCACATACATTTAAATAATGATATGTTTTTATGTTTTAGCTTGAAAAGGAACAAATCAAAACATTTGAAAAAGAAATATATATATATACTATCGTTGACTTGTTTGTAAGAATGAATTTCTCAGAGCAATGTTGCAGCGAAGCCTGAGATTCAGTGAGAAGTCCATAGTTAATTTATCGATGATTTGTCGAGGATAACATCAGTATAACGTTCCATATTAACTCACGGAAATCAATGATAATTTTTATTATCGCTATATTGCAGTATTTTCCTTTGATCTTGCTATCTGAGAATTTTCCATCTCACGCTAGTAGAGTGAGATGGAAAATTATCGCTAGTAACTAAGGATTGTCAAGGACGCACGCAGTATTATCGCTGTTTTCTAATATGATGTTTATGGTGACGTCTAATTACCAAATCCTTGATAATAAGTGATTAACGATATAAAATAGTAATTGTATTTAAAAAAATGTCAGTATCTCAACAAATTTTTTTAATTATGAATACCAAATAGCAATAAAATAATTAAAGATGTTTTTTTTTTAAACTCTAGCACGTTTCTAAGTCTTCTCTCATCTCAGGGCTTTGCTCTTCGATGAGAGATGACTAAGAAAAGTTCTCTCGTTTTAAAAAACTTCGTTAATCACTTAATATCATGCTTGTCGCTTGATAATCGATATTATCGCACGCAAAAATAAAAAAAATCTCCTAACAATAAAATTATATGAAGATTTAAAAACACAGTATTATATTTATCAGGATAAAACTTCAAGAAATGGGAGTCGTAAAAATATGATTTTAATCTTTTATAAAAACACATCTAAAATAATTTACCCTTTATAAAACAGGAAGATTATAAACCCTTTAAATTACTGGTAAATCTAAGACAAAAATATAAATACTAAATAAAATACAAATAAATAAAAATAAAGCCTATGTTATACTTTATCCGACTGATTTTCTGTAATAGTTTTCGTCTGTTTAGTATTAACAACAACTTCATTGAGTAGATTTAATACTTTATCCAATTTTGTATCTAACCTGTCAATCTGAAACAACAAAAATACATTCAGCCATTAGTACTGGTGAGTTATCTCCCTTAAGTTAAAATTATCTAACCTGTCAATCTAAAACAAAAACACATTGAGAACATTCAGCAATTAGTACTGGTGAGTTATCTCCCCTAAGTTAAAATTATCTAACCTGTCAATCTAAAGCAAAAACACATTGACAACATTCAGAAATTAGTGCTGGTGAGTTATCTCCCTTAAATTAAAATTAGGTACTGGCGAGTTATCTCCCTTAAAGTAAGAGAGATAATATAATACCTAGAAATGTTTCTTAGGCAAAATATTTGTGTTGCTAGTACTCTTATTATCTAACTTTTATTTGGTTTTAGGGTTAGTGTTGGGGTCATGGTGTTTAACACCACTTTCAACAATATTTCAGCTACATCATCATGATAAGTTTTATTGATGAAGGAAACTGGAGTACCCGGAGAAAATCACTGACCTGCCGCAAGTCAATAACAAGCTTTATCACATAATGTTGTATCAAATACACCCATCGTCATGAGCGGGATTCAAACTCACAACTGTAATGGTGATAGGCACTGATTGCATAGGTAGTTGTAAATTCAACTACCATATGATCACAACCATGACAGCCCCTGCTTGGTATTAGATATACAATGAATCTTGTTGTAACATTAAAGATAACTTCTATGTTTTATTAAAAACCACATAGCTGGTGTAATGGATAGCATGCCCATATCTAGTGTGGTAGGTTGTGGGTTAGAGCAGGATCTATATACCCTGGTAATTGATATTTGCTGCTTTTTCCCTAAGCACTCAGTTTTAACGAAGAGGAGCAAAGACTGGTTGGCTCAGAGTCAAGATCATATTTCCCAATGGAGCGAAATGTCTACCTGTTGATTGTGGTTTCAGAGAACTAACACTTCAAAAATCTAAGAGTGTTGGTCTAGTACAAAGTGGACATTATCATCACCTAAATATACCTTGTTCTCTCCATGAAATAGCTGAAAAATTGTTCACTTGGCGTTAAAAAATAGTCACTCACTCACTGTTTTTAAAGAAAATTAATTGTCAACAATAATCAGTATAATACAGAGTTTGAATATTAAACTCTTCCATGAGAAATACATTCAGGGTTTTACCTGTATTCCTAATATTTAATAATTTTGTGTAATGTAAACCAACCTGTTGTTCTATATGAGCTATTCTTGCACATAGTGTTGACCTTTGTCTATCTTTAGTGTTACCATGGTAATACGGCTTTCCTATTGTTTGATCTAATCTGCAAAAATGAATTTGTTTTGTTACTAATAAAAAACTCAACAATGGACAAAATTGACAGTGTACTAGTAAACTGAGGTAAATTCAATTTGTTTATAAAATAGCCCAAATGAAAGTAAAGTAGTATCTTAAATACACGATACCTTGTGTTTTTGTAACATTTTTGAAATTTTTACTGATAGATGTCTGACATGCATTTCATAACAAGAAATGATCAGGCTGATATGCAGGGCTGGATTATGATATTTTGGGGTCCCTAGGCTAATGAAATTTTGGGGTTCCTCAGACTGAGCACCCGTCTTGAATATTTTTTTATATTTGAACATCTTTTAGCAGCCCCCCCCTTCCCACAAGCTTGTGGGACCCTAGGCTGTATCCTATACTAGCCTATAGGATAATAAGGCCCTGCTGATAAGCCATATATATAGTCTGTATCACATGGTAAATTTTTCAAAAATGTGGTACTTATTTATTCATATGCAAATTCCTTACCCTTTTGCATTGAAAATCATATGCTATGCTCCACCACAAGGTAAATGGTCCATGTTTATATTTATCCCTTTACAATTTGAAATGAATGAGTATGTCCCCGACTTTCTCTACAGAAATTTAACATGACATGGGTGCCATCTTTGTATATACAGATTCGTTTACTTTGCATCGATAAATTTGTCTCTATACATTTTCAATAACAACTTTTGTTTTTGAGTTGAACATGACAATATTGTCCAGCGTCGTCTGCCAATCTTTCAGCATTCATTTACTTACCGGTTTACATTAAGAGAAATTCCGAGAATATCTGACCAATTGCACCCATATGTCACTTTGGGCATGAAAAATGACCGAAAAGTCAATATTACATCATCTGTGATATGAGAATAAACACGTACATCAAATGTGAATCAAATGAAGGATATGTCAGTGTGCAATTTAAGTCGCACTAAAATTAATCTCTCAGATCCACTTTAGTTTGATGCAACACGGAAAATTTTCATTTCGTACTGTTTCAACATATGAGCTCAATAACATAGAGACTAGCTATTCTGTTAACATCATATATGTCTGGTTTATTAATGCATAGGTTGGGATCCCATTAACAGGTTTAACCCTGTCACCTATATGTACCTGTCCCTAGCCAGGATTTCCAACGACATATGTTACGGTCTTTTTGTGCTCAATGGTTTGAGGGTGAGAAGTGATTGTTCGCTTTGTAGATGCAGAAATTTAACCATTGTAGTTCTTAAAAATTTAACCAACTGGTAAAACATGCCAAGACTAAGAGAAACAAAATACAACATCTGACAGTTAGTAATGCTTAGTCTTTGCCATAATTTTTTTTGTTACCTACTCGCCCAAAAGCCAAATTTAGAATTTTCTTTTTATTTATTCAAGCAAATTCTTTCATAATTTTCACTTGTCCAAATCCAGTTTTACTTGTCCCAGGCTTCTGGCAAGTGAGTAAGCGTGAAAACTGAATGCTTATAAACAAACCTTCGTTGAAGTTCTTTGATTCTGACCATCATATTTAAGTGGCCCTGAGAATACTGTTCTATAACGTCTCTGACGTCATATGGTTTCCTAGCTTGCTGCAAATGGAAAAAATAAATTACAATTATCATATTAATTAGAAAATCACATGTCACATTTTCCCAGATTTAATTGATTAATGTTTGTTTTAGAGAAGTCTCCCTCTTATATGGCCTCTCCCACCAAAAGCCACCCCTCTTGTCAAGCCAGATTTCAGGTTTATCATTTAACGCTGCCAGATATAAGGACTTACCAACTTAATATTTGACTAATACCAAACTTTTCAAAATCTCAATTTCTAACTGACAAAAAAGTAATTTTGAGAAATGATTGATAACTAAGTATACTTAGTATTTACAATTTTCACTTTAAAAGAAAATTTGGTAAAAATTTCCTATACATATGGAATAAAATGATAAACAAAAATACGACACTATCAAAATAGTTCCAAAATCCAATCATAAAAGGGGCCACCATGGTCGTAATTGTATGGTAGCTGGATTTACAACTACCCATGCAATCAGTGCCTATCACCACTGATGTTGAGAGTTTGACTATCGTTCGTGGTGAGGTGTACACGATGTAACATTACATGATAAAGTTTGTCAGTGACTTGCGACAGGTCCTTGGTTTTCTCCGGGTACTTCGGTTTCCTCCATCAATAAAACTGACCACCACAATATAACTGAAATATTGTTGAAAGTGGTGTTAAACACCATAACCCCCCCTAATCCGATCATTAGTCGTAGAAAGTGTCAACATTGATACCCCTAACACACAAATACATGACTGCTCATTGGTGTGTCAAACTAGTTTCGTGGGCCCGAACATAAATAATTCTACATAACATATTTGCTTTATGTTTATACATAATTATTTATGTATATTATACATAAATACAATTCACAATAAATGGAATTAATTCTGCAATTATGTTTTTTAATTAATTTATATACATGATTCTGTTCATGTATATGTGTAAATGTGTAATAAATTTTAACCTTGATAAAACACCATACTATTAGTGTATTTCTCTTTTTTTTTGGGAAAAAAACCCATTCTACAAAATTCTTACCTGAAATTTTCTTCTTGCTACAAAAAATTTGATTTTTCTTATGACCCTAATCATAGTTCTATGTTCTTCTGTTAGTCTACAATAAAACAATAAGACATGTTGTTAATTATATAATGGAGACACTAGGAGCTCATTGAGTATAAGGTATATATAATGGGGACACTAGGAACTCATTGAGTATGAGGTATATATAATGGGGACACTAGGATCTCAGTGAGTATAAGGTAGATATAATGGGGACACTAGGATCTCATTGAGTATGAGGTATATATAATGGGGACACTAGGATCTCATTGAATATAAGGTATATATAATGGTGACACTAGGATCTCATTGAGTATAAGGTATATATAATGAGGACACTAGGATCTCATTGAGTATAAGGTATAGATTTCTATTCTTTCAGCAATGACCTTCTTAATCTTTTGGTTTTTTTAATATAAGATCATAAATTTAAAAGGAGTTTTGCATGAAGACATGAACTGGAAAACCGCATCGGTGGTATAATGATACAGGTTAGTGTCCTCGCCTTGACTGCGTTAGATGGTGGGTTCGTGCCTGATCGGGTCAAACCAGAGACTATAAAATTGGTATTTGTTGTTTCTCTGCAAATCAGGCAGCATTAAGGAGAAAGAGCAAAGACTGGTTGGCTTGGAATCAGGATAATGTGTCCCAGTGGAGCGACATGTCTATCCACAGATTGTTATTTCAGTGAACTACATTATAAAAATCCAACTCAGCGTGCTGGTCTGGTCCAAAGTTGATCTCATTATCATTTCATTGACAATTAACTTGTTCTCACCATGATATAGCTGAAAAATTGCAGATATAGCTGAACAATCACTCAACTATCACATACTTGACCTAATATGGGGTTCCTGAGGTCTCGTTGAGAAAAAGATAGAGATTTCTATTCATTCAGCAATAAGGTTCTTAATCCTTTGGGTTTAAAAGAAAAATAAGTTAATGATTTTAAAAGAAGGAGTTTTACATGCAGACATGAACTGGTATATTTGCTGAGTAATGCTTAAGAAACAAAATAGGCTTCTAAAAATAATACCTAAATGAAATGAAAAAAAAAAGATACAACACATGAGATTAGGGTCAGACATGTTGCTAAACTTGAACATGTACATTATCTTGATTCAATGCTAGTCAGTCATTGCCGTTACTCCTAAAAGGGGCCATCATGGCTGTGATTTTATGGTAGTTGGATTTACAACTACCTGTACAATCAGTGCCTATCACCACTTACGTTGTGAATTTGAACCCGTTCATGGCGAGATGTACTCGATACATTATGTGATAAAGTTTGTCAGTGACTTGCAACAGGTCAGTGGTTTCCTCCACCAATAAAACTGAAATATTGTTGAAAGTGGCATTAAACACCATAAACCTACCTATTTAAAATGTATAAAACAAATCTTTAACAGTATATTTCTGCTTTATGTCTGATATCAATTCCTAAAACTGGATATAATATCTTAGTACCATTAAAATCAGAAATTATGTAATAATTCAAGTCTATGGAATTAACACACAACAAAACAGAGAGTCCAGTTTCACACATGGGATTAGAAAAACATACAAGTCATTTATTTCAATGACAGGTTTTTATAACTACTGGATATCACACTGTATCATATTCATAATTTATTTTGTAATAGAAAACAACATGAATCATACAGTCATGTCTATTTCTCTTTAAAGATTTATTGATACTGATACATGTAGCATTTCTGATCAACAATTTAGCATTTGGATAATAAGGTTTGAGATCAATTGTGCATGTATAGATCAAATGTTAAATACCGTAATAAAACAAATATATACTCAATTTCAGATGAAATAATAATAAAAAATGAATGAAGGGCTTAGAATTGAAGTCAAGTTGATGATTTAAAAGTACCATTAAAAGGATAATGTCTGTAATTTTCTTCTGACATATTTGCTTTACCAGTAAAACATTAGCTTAAACATTGAAAAGATAAAAAAAATGAAAGCACACAAGATGTAGAAATTGAAATAAATTATGCTGGCATGAACTATATGGGCATTGAGCCTGATAATTGTTTATGACGTTATACGGATAAATAGGTAAGAACCTGTATATTGTATTAACAAATATTAAACATTTACAAAAAAAATTTTCTACAAGAATACAAGTCTTTGTCATCAAAATATAATTTTTTATTTTTAACAACCCAGTAGAAGAAATTTGGAAAATTCTTTATAAAAATATGCAGAAATACAAAGGGGGTATGGATGAGGGTCATCTATTTATAACTCTTCTTGATCTTAGAACCCTAAGAACTTCCTTTAACTTCAACCAGTGGTCAAGCTAGTGAACAATAATGATTTTTGTTTTATTATATCTGATCAAACTTATTTTCTGTTCCTTTTCTTTGTTCATCCTTAAAATTCTAGTGCAACTTTTAGTGTTTATTTTTATTTGTTGCTATTTTCCCATTTTCGAAACAACTGCAGTGGAAAGTCAGTCAAGAGAAGTGTCACATGAATGTGAGCATTTGTTGTAGTTATAACAGAAATTATTTTTTAGTGATGCTGACTTTATATTTTCAAAACAGTCTATTTAGCATTAATTTATGTATTTAATATAATATTTATTTTCATTGTTAAATATTTTGGTTAAATTTTCTATCTTTCGATTATGCCCATATAAGGTTAATACTAGACGTCATAGATTATATAATACCAATGGGGGCCATCGTGGTCATGATTGCATGGTAGTTGGATTTACAACTACCTGTGCAATCAGTGCCTATCAGCACTAAAGTTGTGAGTTCGAACCCCATTCATGGCGAGGTCTACTCAATACAACATTATGTGATAAAAGTTTGTCAGTGACTTGCGACAGGTCGGTGGGTCTCTCCGCGCTCTCTAGTTTCTTGCACCAATAAAATTGACCGCCACGATATAACTGAAATATTGTTGAAAGTGGTGTTAAACACCATAAATCAAACCAAACTAATCCAACATAGTTATATGACTTACATTTCTGGTCTACTTATTTCACGACTTTCATCATCATCTTCCATATTGACATCTTGTGATGACCCATATATAGATTTGGCTGGCGTATCTATAAAATGGACAACAGATTATACTATATGGTCATAACACTTGTATCCTTACCCTCATCATCCTCTTGTTTAATATTTTTCTATTATATGGATCTTCTATTCTATAATTCTTATTGAATTAATGTATATCGTTTCCGTGCCTTGTGATTGGACAAGAGCCCAGTCACCTGTTTGTTTTTGATCTGTTCATTACTCCATGAACTTTTGCGTGCCGGAACTACTGTTTTGTGTGTAACCAGTGTAAACAATATGGTGGCTGCAGATGGGAAACTAAAGATATATTACTCTGCGATACACAACTCTGGAATTTAATGGTCACCTGGTAATTGTGAGGGTCTCGATGAAAAAATGACAAAATAGGGAAAAGTTTCACAATGAATAATTAAAAGGATTAAACGTTTCTTTTCTGGGTTCATGCATGTGTAAACGGTGCCGATGCACTTTTTCAGTTTATGAGTGCATCAGCACCATTTACACATGCACAAACTCCTGAAAAGAAGCTTTTAATCCAGTAATGGATATATCTATATATTAAGGAATATACACATTATATGCATATTCAGGCAGTACAACTCAGTGCATCATGTCGAGTCAGTTGTGCAAGTTGTGTCACTCGAAATGCATAGCCCATCTATCTATGAGCCTACTGTTATAACAGATAACTGTTTTAATTGGCATGATGTAGGTTTCTGAGCACTCACTTGACATATATAGAAATATTGCAAGTTGGATAACATTTAGCATCTATTTGTTTTTAGGTATGGCCTTTTCCTGACATAAAAAAATCATATTTTCAATTATCTTTACAAAGTATTAAATTCTGAACAATCTATTGATGGGTTTCCATTGCTGTGACTGTCTGCTCATTTACATTTATATTACAATTACATTTACTTGTTCTATCAAACATATCACCAATAAGGCTAGCAACACCTGCATGTAATGATATCTACTCGGTGACTAAGAGAATGCTTGTGGAAATCTCCAGGTTCTTCCTCAATTTATAAATTTAACTTCCAAATCATAACTGAAATATTGTGAAAGTGGTATTAAACATATACTCCGAACATAATTAAATCCTGAACTATCATGTGATGCTGTAGTGTTAGTAGTCATGTCCAGATGAACCAATGATCAGCCAATGAAAATGTCTCTTGCAAAATCTTAGCAGTTCCTATTAAGCTTGTTTATTACCACATCGTAAATAAAAAGCACTCTGACTGGTCCAGATGAACCCATGATCAGCCAATGAAAATGTCTCCAGCAAAATTTTAACAGTGCCTATTAAGCTTTTTTGTTACCACATCACAAACATAAAGCACTCTGATTGGTTGATTTTTTTAATAAGTATTCATATATAGAAGTTCATCTGGGTATGACCTCTAGGTTATGTCAGATGTTAGGAGGGGAGTGTAATATAATATAACAGCTGATTTACATAAGATTGTTTTTACATTTGACTGATACATCTTGCACTTAGGGGACGTCGTTATGTATGGTGGTTGGATTTACAACTACCTGTGCAATTAGTGCCTATCATCACTAAAGTTGTCAGCTCTAACCCCGTTTAAGGCGAGGTGTTACACAAGATTATGTGATTAAGTTTGTCAGTGACTTGCAACAGTTCTGTGGTTTTATCCGGGTACTCCGGTTTCCTCCACCAATAATACTGACTGCCACAATATATATTGTTGAAAGTGGTGTTAAACACCATAACACTAACCCTAACCTACAATATGTTTTGCTACATCTTATACTAACCTACTATCTGTTTATCTAAATTTCCAGTCACAGATCCTGTACTTTCATGTCTATCTAATACATTATTTGCTGATTTTGAAAATCGTCTCTTTTTTAAATAACTAGCTCTACGAGCCATTCGAGTCAACGCAGATGCTGACTGTGAAGTGGCAATGTTTTGTTGTGATAATTTGGAATGATAATTGTGGTGATGACGATCGTAATGCATTTTTTCCTGAACATGATGTGACCACGTTGCTGATGACTGGAATTTGTGACTAGCTGCATAACAACGCCATAAACACTGAAAATAAAGAGAAAGATATAAAGTTCATTGAGCAGATATCTTTTCCCTACAGAAGTGTATTAAACGTCATTGATTTTGAGAGTTTCATGGTGTTACCCCAGTTTAACATTTGTTTAACCAGATATTTAAAAATATAATGCACAATTCAAAACAAATACACCATATTCATTTTTGAATGGGTGAGTGATCGTTGTTTAATGCCAAGAGAGCAATTTTCCAGATTAAACCCTGTATATAATGGGCACTTATAGGAACATGAAAATGTGCCCTTTATAAGCAGTTGCCCTTTATACATACAGGTTGAAATTATGTGTGCTATCCATTTATGGGAAAATAAGACTGCCCTTTACAGAAATCAATATGCTATATAGAAGTACGTTTTAAGACAGGATTGACAGTATATCATGTCGATAATAACTTAATTACAGTGGAACCTGTCTAATCCGACACACCAAGGGACCAGGGAAATGTGTCGGATTGTAAAGGATGTCGGAATACTCAGGTTTTATTTTAATTAACAGAACTACTTTGGGATCATCAATTTTCGTCGGATGTCACAGGATGTCGGAAAACTCAGGTGTCGGATTGCACAGGTTTCACTGTATTAGTAAAATGACAATGATGTCCGATTTCACTCCAGTACTAGACCAATATGCTTACATAGGGTTCCCTTCATGCTAGCTCACTGAAACCTGAGTCCACAGGAAATGTCATTCCACTCAGACACATAATCAAGAGTCTGAGCCAACCAGTCTTTACTCTTACTCCTTAATAATGTGCTCTTAGTGAAGAAGCAGAAAATACCAATGTTTTATTGTTTGTTTCAGCTTGACCTGAACAAAGATCGAACCCACAATCTACGACTATTACATCACAGAGGCAGCTTAATTTTTAAATTATATATTATACGGAATAGATAAAAATTTGACGATTAATGATGAAAATTATCTGCACAAATTGTCTTATTTTCACATAAATTTGAAACTCTGAACAGAAATATTGATACCTGCTCAGTCAAATAACAGGTTTTCTATCTTGATTAATGAACCTGTGTTTTGGGAGACTTAATTTGCAGTGTTCTTTCCATTTATGTTTGAGAAAAAAAGAACTTTGATGTGAAGATGTTATGCAGTCATATTATTGCAATGGATATCTTTAAAAAATTGTAAAATACAGTAATATCCCCCACTTATATATCAAATGATAATTAGATGTTTGTTTAATCTTTTTAGTTTATTATTTGGCCATTTGCTAAAATCCAACAGAATTTGTTAATTTACTTAGGTCATGTCTGGTAATAATTTATTTCATAAGTTTAAATGTCCCAAGATTTTACGAGTTTCTTCTGATTTGTGATGCTTAATGTGACTTAAGATCTAATTCTGATTGCTTTAATCATACTGAATCGGCAGAAAGAAAAAAAAAGAAAAAAGAAGTAATACCTCATTTAAATTAACTGTCCTTGATTTTGTGCTGGTGATTTCTTTGAATTTTCATCATTTGAACACTCTCATTCAGTGAGTAATTGTTGTTTAATGCCAAATGATCAATATTTCAGGTAAATTATGGTGAGAACAAGTTATAAGATATGATGATGCTGATATTTGCTTTATACTAGAACTACATGCTTAGTTGGATTTTTATAGTGCTAACTCACTGAAACAATAGTTCGTGGGTAGACATATTGTTCCGCTCTGACACATTATCCTACTTCCAGGCTTACCAGTCTTTTACTCCTAAATGCTGTGTGCTTTGCCGAAAAGCAGCAAATACCAGTTCCATAGTTTTTGGTTTGACCTGACCGGTGACTTGAGGCGAGCATGCGAACCAATGAACGGATTCTCATTCAAACATCATGTTGCTTTTATCTAACTTTTGTTGAAATTGTACTTTTGGAAAGTCTTAAAAATAACAACAGGTGAGTCCCTACTCTACGGCACAGAGAATGGGTTTTGCATCATTACACTCAATTTTAACCTATGCCATATGTCGAAAAATAAGCTCCTCCCCTTTACTGCAAGACTATAAATTTATCTTATTTGACTTAAACTACTTTGTCGTCTGCCCATGATTTTTGTTAACAAAGTTCTCTCCCTTTATTGTACCTGTATGAGTGATGCTGCAGTAGGAATTTGTCTGTTGAAATGTTTCTGTCTCTGTTTTTGCTGAACTTTCAGGGCAAATCCTGACCCTAAAATTCCCTGCAAGATAAAATATATCTGTATATATGGCAATTCCCAACTAAAAATCTCACAATGAAAGAAACATAAATATATAACAGAACATCTATACGAGACTATCTAAAATAGTTTAGGTTGCTGTAACTCTATCAACCAATCAAAATAACTTTTAGATAAGTGAGCTAATAATTTCCCAAAGATGTGTTGTTGCTTTTTCGTCTGTATTTGAAACCTTGTAACGTGACATTAGGCACAATGATGACCATATAATGTACTTGTAAGAAAATTTCATCTGTATTTTGCTTTCTTTTTGATAACCTTGGGAAATATAATTCTAGTATTTATTGATAGGCAGTAATTATTATTGAAGATGCTACTATGACTGTAATATGTAGAACAGCAATACAAGCAAAAGTACTTTAATTTGTATCTAATAGTCAGGTTGTATAATATCTCATTTTCATTAACATCCACATCTTTTCTTACTAATACAATATAAGAGTTCATAATGCAAAATAAACCAGGACACAATCTCTATATACAACACATCAGTATTCTGGAAAGTGAACATTACTTTATTACAACAACACATTCCATAAGGGGAAAAATACATTAAACAAAGCTGTATCTGCTGAAGCAATACATATTATACATAGTTTTTTTTTAAAAATACATTCAAGAAAACATTAAACATTTTATGTCGTTGTAAAATACATATATTTCATCACTAAACGTAAACCCTTTCATATGATAGAAGGTCATGGAATACATGTACACTGTACTTCATCATTTAATGTAAACACTTGAATGTCTTCATACGATAAAAGTTGAAATCAACATGAAAACAACAATGAACGTTAATTTCTCTTTTACCATGTAGTTAACACAAGTGTTAGTGATATTTATACATCAAAGAAGGTAATTAATGATATCTACGATCTACAAGAAAATGTCCCCACCACTAATTAATACCCGTAATTGTTTTATACGATATTAAATAATTTATTGTTTATTAAGTAAATGCACTACCCAAGAGCGGTACTCTTCAAAAACATCGTTCTTTTTTCTGACTCTATAATCATGGAACAAAAGACAAAATTCAATTAAGAAATTTTGATACCATCTTAAATATACTGATTGGTTTTGTGGTTCATTTCCATTTTCTGTGATAATCATTTAGATTAACTACTGATAATTTTATAAGATAGTTGTCATGTACTGGTTAGTTGTCCTTGGGGAGAAAATTGTGAGAAGTCCAAAGGTTAAATTCCTCAATTTAAAACAGATTCTTATTTTAGGTAACATTGCGTGGGTGGTTCATAACTTTGTTTCCTCTCCTTATCTAGGTTTGTCATCTAAAGATGATTATTTTTGTAATTTCAATTAAGACTTCCCTATGTGAAATGTCAAATGAAACAATATTTATAGTATAACTACTCTTATATTTCGTACAGCACAGTAAATTATGATCCCACATTAGCCCATGAGTGAATTATCATTGTTGTTCAGTTATGAGCGACTTGTTATTGATATTCTAAATATAACAGTAGAGGTTGACACATGTTCAGTGATATTTTATATTGTGATGACGTTGATACTTTGACGTCACACAGTGAAATAAATGCATCACTGGATGAAATGACAGTTTTTCTTTAGATTGGAGATAGGGTTAGAGCTATGGTGTTTCATGCCACTTTCAACAATATTTCAGTTATATCATGGCAGTCAGTTTTATTGGTGGAGGAAACCAAGTACCCAAAGAAAACAACTGACCTGTTGCAACTGCAAGTCACTGACAAACTTTATCACATAATATTGTATTGGGTACACCTGACCTAAGCAGGATTTGAACTCACAACGTTAGTGGGGATAGGCACTGATTGCATTAAGGTAGTTGTAAATCAAACTACCATAAGACCACGACCCCGATCCCTATTTGGAGATAGCATAATTTCACTAGCTTCCATGCAATAAATATATTATACACTTATTTACTGGTATGAAGATATCAAGTTTATTGTTCCCCAAGATACCAACCATTGTCTGAGGCGACGCCAAGGGCAATTGCTGGCGTCGTTGGAACAATAAACTTGCTATTACCCAAATATCCAGTCAATAAGCATTTTATTTAAGAAATAATTCATGGAAGCCATATGTATATATTGTTTTTACCACGGGTAGGCCCTTTATTTGACGAAGTATTACCCCGAGCGTTAGCGAGGGGTAAAAAGCTGACATAAAGGGCCTACCCATGGTAAAAACAATATATAAATATGGCTTCCATGAATTATTTCGATTCTAATATGTAAAAATTAGTAAAATATCGTTATAAAATGTCGATGACGTCATAAATTACAATGGGTGTAGGTATATATTATTTTTACCACGGGTTTGGACTCAAAGCGTTTGAAGGACGCCATATTAGAATATACCATAGAGCATAAGAGATTATGCTATGATGGACAGACACAGAACCTGATAGCAGTGTTTGTTGTAGTCGTCTGCAGTTTTCAGGATTTTAGTTTAGCATTAGGAAAAATCCAGAGAATTTTGAATGTCCATTACAGTATTTCCTCCAATGAATCGGGGATGAAAAATTCTGCGAAAATATATTACATCTCCAGTGAATAGGCCAAAATGTTTTTTTTGGGTTATTCACCGGTGAATAGTTTATTATAATAATACATAATATTTTCATATTATTCATTTTGTGATTCATTTCTTTTTTTTTTCATTAGGGGGAAAACACCTTAAAAGTATTTATTATTGAAAATAAGTAAATTGCTTCAACTCAATTTGAAGAATCTTATTCTTTTAATTTAAATATGTTGGCTACATTTTTTATTTTTTATTTTTAAAAAGTTTTCATATTTTCTGCAAAATGACTTTATTTCTTTGTACTCTAATTTCTCATGGCAATGAAATGAAGATGTTGACTTCTTTGCATGGTGAATGGTAAATATTCTTCAGTCAATACACGATTGAGGAGTAGTGAGAGTATTACTTAACAACTTGAGTTACTAGATAAATGAATACTGTAATCCAATATCATAGATACTTATGAGTTATTGTGCCTTTAGCCAATAATATGTACTTATTAAGGTGCCACAAGTTTAAAAACTGGAAGCAATTGTTATCTATTGTATTAGTATGGAAGGATATTGATGTAAATGAACATAAAAGACTATTCAACATTACTCTTAGACACAAATTAAATTTAAGGAACAGTGCTTTTATTATTGTTCTACATTTCAGTCAGAGTAGAGTCTTCAATAATGAGCATAATTCATATGCTAAAATAAGTGTGAAACGACCCCGTGTTTAAGCGGTACTTTTGGCCATCTTTGTCGTTTTGATATTATTTGGTGGACAGAATTTTATTTCCCAGATGTAGAATTAAAACTCAAAATATATCAGGTTAACATTTGGTATAATTTACATAATCAAGAATAAAACTTGAGACTTACAGCTGGAAGAGCAAAGAATGATATTGCAAATACTGAGAAACAGGAAGCAACAATCCTGCCCATCCAGGTCTGTGGGACTGTATCCCCATAACCTATCGTTGTCACGGTAATCTAAAACAAAGAGATGGAAAATATTATGTTATAAGAAAATAAAATTATCCTGGTATTTCAGATGCACAAGCTGTAATAGTCCTTATGCACATTCTTGATTTGATTATAAAATTATACGTTATTTTATTAGAGTTATTTCTGGGCAATATGGTACCCATTCTAGTATGAGCAATAGAAACGACAAAGAATTTGAGCATAATTTCCTTACAATTTGTAAATATTAAACCTTGTAAAAAATCATAGGATAATTTCATAACAACTAGAAATTTCACAAGTTGTTATAACATTAAAATGTGGTACATATTTTATTATAGGAAAAAATATGTTATTTTCATTGAACTTTGCATGAAAGGGGACATTTTGCCCACCTTAAAGAGAAATAACTCTTATAAAAACATGTCAAAATGCATAATTTTAGAACCAAGTCAGAAATGTGCAAAAGGTCTATTCCAGTGCATTTTGTAATTACTGAGGCTGTAATTATGGAAAAAGATGAAAATCAAAAACAAAACTTGACATACATTATCTAAGGATTGATAGCAATTTTTGTTCGGTTCATGAAGAAATAACCTGATTGAGTTTATTTCGAATGAACCGAACAAATAATTTCGATCAATCCTTACAAATTAATTCAAACTTTTTTTGTTATGATATTGAAAAATATATTTATTTTTTCAAAATAAGGCAAATAATCGGAAATAAATATAAATAACCCCAAAGGTGCCTCATTTAAAGAAAATCGCCTGATGACAAAGGCATGCGACGCCTTGGGAAAGACGTCTATTTTCAGATTCAGTACAAACCAATGAAAAAAAGTATTTAATGACATGTGACTCTAAAATTAATTTATATTGATATACCAATGTGTAACAAGCTTGTTTATAAGTCTAAAAATAGAAGTGCCTGTACCATGCCAGGAAAATGAGTGGTCATGTATTTGTGTGTTAGGGATATTTATTTTGTCTGTTTCTATTTAATGTTGAAATTATTCCGACAGTGTGGTATTTTTGGTTTTTCATTCTATTACATATTCATTTAGAATGACAAACTTTTTGTAAAGTAAATAATTTGTAATAGTATTTTATATACATGTCCCTGCAATAAGTTGTAAAATTTCAAGTCTATCATATATAAGGAATTAGTGGATCTGTATAGCATTCTAACATCTAAACAAATGACACATTTCTTTGGTCTCTTTATAGAAAATCCAGGAAAAACCCATTGTACTTTATGAGAACACTGTGTTTATCTAGTAAATCTGGTATTTAGACTTACCACTCCCCACCAGAGGGCGTCTGCATAGCTGGTAAAGTCTGTCTTAGTACCATCTTGACCTATAGTATCTTTTTCAGCGAGGTAGACAAAATATGATGAGAAAATTAATCCTAAAAATCCTATGTATAATGTTGTAATTAATTCCTGAAATAGAGAAAAACAAACTCATAAATACATTACAGATATTGTGTGAAAAGTCACCAATTTTTAAAATACCAGTATTTGATTAAGCACGAATCTGAATAAAGATACTTTCACTTGGCCCTCTTTATGTCTCAGCCACGATGAGATTGGCCCTCTTTATGTCTCAGCCATGACGAGATTGGCCCTCTTTATGTCTCAGCCACGATGAGATTGGCCCTCTTTATGTCTCAGCTACGATGAGATTGGCCCTCTTTATGTCTCCACCACGACAAGCAAGTGAGAGATAAGATTTCTTTAGCACGAACTGAATTATTTTTGAGGGTCAATTGAGGTAATTTTGTAGGACCTTGCAAATATCATTCCTACAATGTATGATTGGCAGAGCATTTTCAAAGGAGATCAAAATGTGTAATGAATAAATGGCGATGAATTGGATGAACACAAAGTGATAACAATAGCTCACAAGACCATTTGTAACAGGTCAGGGACTACCAAGTTCTGCTCTGAATAAAGTTGTGACCTCATCTTTAAATGAGACACTCTTCCCGGGCCAAGTTTGGTTTATTTTAGCCAGGTGAGCTAAACTTTGAACAGTTAACATGGACGGCAGAAGTACAACAGCCACAGAATACAATAAGAAAAGATGAAATGTCCACTTAACTAGGTGAGCTAAAATTGAAAATATATTTCTGAAAGGGAACCCAAGAACAAATTTACAGCATAGTTTGGTTTAATTAGAAGAATTGCAAAATTTAACTATCTCAATTAGAGAAATATCCTAATTCATGGCACTGGTAGCATAAGTATAATATATAGGCATATTTAATTAATCTTAAGCGGCAAACAATCACCAAAATAAACTATACCCGATATAAGTCATTCTTTTTTCTTGTGACTATCTTCAAAGTTGCGGTGTTGATATACCCTCCATTGCTCTCAAAAACTTACTTAATAAACAAAAATTCCCCAACTCAAGGATAAATCCTTGCCCAACTGCACTGAAGTTTATCAATATCTCTACTATAGTCAAAACTCCATAACCAGACACAATATATAATGTAATTATAAAAATTCAGTGTTACCAGACATAATATACAATATAATTATAACCTTCTCTATAACACTGTACTGATCATGGTACAATATATACCAGATAGCTGTTTTCTTGTTGTCCTAACTAATGGGTAGTGTTATAGGATAAATCACTGTTTATTATAGCATGGAAAGTATACATTATTTTTCTGGTATAATTTTGTTGTTACAGGAACTACTCAGGATTTAATCTCTGTCTCTAAATAATAGAATGATGGTCGTGTAATTATGTCACTTTCAATGGTGGAGAAAACTGGGTTACTCGTAGAAAACCTTGACTTTTAGTTAGTATTTGACAAACTTCACAAAAACTTGTGAAATGGTCTGATCAAACTAACATAAAGATATGCAAATCATCATAAAAATAATAACAAGCAAGCATGCAAGTTGAGTTTTACTTCACGTTTTTATATACATGTATCTTTTTTATACTATTTTGAATGTGTTTTATTGTATATAGAGTGTCTAGTAAGTCTATAAAGGCTGTGTACTGCTCTCATTTTATTGTATATAGAGTGTCTGGTAAGTCTATAAAGGCTGTGTACTGCTCTCATTTTATTGTATATAGAGTGTCT
>MJUT01056159.1:31508-42070 GCA_002080005.1 Gigantidas platifrons | reverse complement strand
GGGTTATGGTGCTTAATGCCACTTTCAATGATATTTCAGTAATATCATGGCGGTCAGTTTTATTGAAGTAGAAAACCGGAGTTCCTGGAGAAAACCACCGAACTGACGCAAGTCACTGACAAACTTTATCACATAATGTTGTATTGAGTACACCTCACCATGAGTGGGATTTGAACTCACAACTTTAGTGGTGATAGACACTGATTGCACAGGTAGTTATAAATTCAACTACCATATAATCATGATCATGACAGCCCCAAAAGAAGAAAGAAAATCTAAATGTAAGATAGTAATATTTGTGAAAAATGTAACTCCTTTACCAGAAAAAAAGACAAATCAGACAACATGAAACATACATAAGGTTTATGGTGTTTAATGCCACTTTCAACAATATTTCAATTATATCGTGGTGGTCAGTTTTTATTGGTGGAGGAAACCAGGTTACCCAGAGAAAACCACAGACCTACCGCAAGTCACTGACAAACTTTATCACATAATATGTAATTTCTGTATAAATTTAACTCCTCTGAAAGAAGAAAGATAATACACAAATGGCTATGTCCTACTAAAGATGACCATTCTCCACTTATCATGATATGTACATACCTAATAGCAGAAGTGGCAAACACCTGGCCATTAGAACCTACAGCTAAAACAACAATGGATGCTACTACAACCAATAAATCTGAAAGTAGAAAAATATCCTCTAATTACAATCTTATTTTGAAGTATACAGGGAAAATTCAAAAAACAATTTCCAGAAATTAAATATATTAGTACATACATTGTATATGTAAAAAATCTTTTCCTTTGAAATGCTTATTTGTGATTTCTATATCTATGGAATCTCACAACAGCACAATTCCTTACATGTTTGGGGAGGGGTGTTGGGTGGAGGCAGAGATCGCTGTTGACTTCTAACCACTGTCATAACATCACTAATGGAGGCTTGTGCCCTACAACCATGGATGATGTTGGTTAGAAAATAAAATAACTGAAAATCAATGAAAAATAGCTGAAACCATCTACACCCCCTTTCAAAAAGATCCTTTTTGACTTGTTCTGACCATATCCTGCAACTTTTGGATTTTTTTATTGACTCAAAAATAGCATAAATCAGTTAAATAACTGAAAAAAATCATCACTGTAAAACCCATTTCAAATGTTAAGGTTTCCAGACACCTTATGTAACCCATGTCTGGGTGGTTTTACTGGTACCCATGTCTTGTGGGTTTTACTGGTACCCATGTCTGGGGGTTTTACTGGTACCCATGTCTTGTGGGTTTTACTGGTACCCATGTCTTGTGGGTTTTACTGGTACCCATGTCTGGGGGTTTTACTGGTAAGTTAGGTATAGCTGTGAATGTGCTTTTCTCCTCTATTAAGTCTGGCAGTCACAATATAACTGAAAAATGCTATAAGTGAAAATATACATTAGTCAGACCTGCCCATGTGGTCATCTCTAATATGAGACAGGCACAACCTGATTGAAGGACGAAGTTCTATAATGTTTAGAGGGAGGAATGAGAAGGGAATGTATTATTTATTTCAAGTAATTTTTTAAGTTTTGTTTAAATTTTTTATTTGGCTGGATTGTACAACCACCAATAGTGACATTTACCTGTGATTGCAGGGTGCTCCGAGTCAACTAGGAATTTACTTACAACAACAACAACAAAATGGCTGTTCCGTTCATTTAACCTACATGCTCTTCCGCCGAGAATCTCGTAGATAGAGATTTTTTTATTAGAATTTTATTTCAAGTTTGTTTTGATTTTGCATAGAGTAAATAATTAAAGAATTGGGAATTTTTCATTGAAATATATTTCTTTTGAATTTCTAAATATCAATTGATCTATTTTTTAAAACTTCTGGTGAACAGATTTTTGGCCATCACTACTCCTATGAAAAATCATATAGTTAAAAGGACTTCGTCCTTTATTAAGCAGTCACCTGTATCAACAGGTCATCTTTGCATGGTCCTGTCATAGACAATTACATATGAATTGCACCTGTTTTAAAAAACTGTTTGTCCAAAAGGTGACATCTAAATACAGGTTTGAATGTATACCAATAACCCATGGCCACTTACATACTGAAACAAAGTCAACTAAATTCCTCCCATGGGAAGTTTATTTCAGTAATATGATACTAAAAATATCAGTATTTCCTTTCTATGGCAGAAGAAATAGTGAAATGTTGTCATAAAACAATGTTTTTTTGTAATTCAATACTAATAACAGGTCATCGTACACAATATCGTTGAGAGCTAAATATCAACTTACCTGATTTTGAGAATATTCCTAAATATTTGATAAATAATAAAATTGCATGAAAATTATTATTTTCTAATTCTAAAACATCATTTTCAAATGTTATAGTTTAATAGTACTTTGCTAGACAATTGTCTCAAAATTGTTTTATTGTTCATCTGACTTCATAACTACAAATTAAATTTTGAACAATTATGGACAACAATTAACCAATCATGATACTTCCTTTTGGAAATTTGAAACTCCTAAACACAGAATAATAAAAAAAAAAAATCAGAAGGAGGATACTAAAATCTATGTTTGGGTCAGGACACAAGAAAGTGGCAGGGTGAAACCTATTAATGACACCCAAACCATCCAGTCTCCATATCTATACATGTATCTCATTCAGCTATAAACAAATATAACAAGATGAACTGTGAGCTAATGTTCACTCATGATACCCCAGCATATAATTATTATATGTTAAATGTGTATAAAAACCAACCAAGGCAGCAAACAGGAAGTAGGAATGTGACAGGTACAAAAATGCTTCCCACGATATGGGGTACCTATATGAAGCTTGTGACCAAATATCAGTTTCTGCCATCAATAGTTGCTGAGAAAAATGCGACAAAAAATATCTTGGGACGGATGGCAGGACGGGCAGAGGTAAAACAGTATACCCCCACCCCCTCTGGTGGATCAGGGGTATAATAAAGAATAAAAACCTGCATATGTTCACTTCAACCTTCAACCACAAAATTTCAGAAATGTAACAACAGCCTATACATGTATAATTGGTGATCTATTTTCTCTGGTCTCCCTCAAAGCTAGACCATTTATTTCTGTAGATATTTATGACCAATTGATATTAAACCTGTTAGAAGCATCAGCCATGATTATTTTGTCCTAAGAATAATGGTCTTTAATCAACAGATTCTTCCACCTTCCTAACTAGTAGTTAGTTAACACATGAGCATTCATTGACCCTGATATTGTACTGTCCGTGAGGTGATGTTTATGTGTCATTCATTTTTGCGATAGTATGTGGTCTTTTTGAGTGGAATCAAATTTCCGTAGGTTGTTTTTAGTGGTTTTTTTATATTTACATTGTCATGGGAGATCCAATTATCAAGAGGGGGAGGAGTGTTGGGATCTCATTAACCAGTTTAATCCTGCAACATATTTGTGCCTGTCCCAAGCCAGGACCTGGATTTCCAACATCATATGGTATGGTCATATTTAATTTTTTTTTAATGGGTTTGAGGGTTAAGGTTATGGAGTTTAATGCCACTTTCAACAATATATCAGTTACTGTATATCGTGGCAGTTATTTCTAATGATTTGAGGGTGAGAGATAATTGTTCATTTTGTTGATATTGGTGTAATTGTAGACCATCACTGTTTAAACTTTCTTTTCATAACAAAATCAGGCAGTAAATGTTGATAGTTAGATGACTACTAACTAAGATTGTAGACTATATATCTCCTTCATCTTTTCACATTTATCATTAGAAGACATTGATGGTCAAAGCCTATACTAAGAATAAAACATAGATATGGAATATTAGTGTGCACAATAATTTCTGAAACAACCTTCATCAGGTATGCTCATAATCAACATACCGGAAACCAAATGATCTAAAAGTAAACGGCCAAAACAGGAGAACCAAAATCAGCTAAGGTCATGACCTATGCCTGAAAGTATAATAAATAATCATACAGCCTAAACAGGAGAACCAAAATCAGCTAAGGTCATGACCTATGCCTAAAAGTATAATAAATAATCATACAGCCTAAACAGGAGAACCAAAATCAGCTAAGGTCATGACCTATGTCTGAAAGTATAATAAATAATCATACAGCCTAAATAGGAGAACCAAAATCGGCTAAGGTCATGATCTATGCCTGAAAGTACAATAAATAATCGTACTGTCTTAAGAGATCATCTAAATGTATACAGATTTAGTGAATTCTTTATTCTGAAACACCTAATAGACAGTTCTAATGACAGCTAACATAATAAACCTACAAAAAGCACCAAACCCTTTAAGATTATGTGTGAGACAAATTAGATAAATGTTGTCCCAAATTGTCAATTAACTGTACAATGCATCAGATATAAGCAAGAAGACGTAATTCCGTAACTGTCAAAAATGTCTGCCAGCGATCTCCTGTGACTATATGGAGCTTCAGTTAACCTTGTTGACATGTCAAATTTGTATGAAACTTCGACAACAATCAAATCTCTGGACTTTCTTCATCAAATTGATGTAACACTGATTAGGTTTCAAAACAGATGATTAACTAACAACATCAAACTATGCAGTTACCTAATTCTGGCAAAACATAATCTTAAAATAGAACGTTATTTGTACTTTTACACGTTCTAGTCATTTTTAACATTCTTACAATGAATTTTGTCCCTTTTTTTTTTCTTTTTTTTGTTTGTCATGTTTTGTAAGAAATGAACAAGAGAGACTATCCAACTTTACAATTAGACAGAAATTAAAGTAAAGGAACAGTGCTACTATTGCTGTTCTACATTTTAGTTACAATTATAGGGTGTTCAATAAGGACCATAACTCGTACGTTAAAATTAATGTAAAACGGCCCCTACTCTACAGTTGATCAGTACACTTGATTAATGCAACACCTGGCCATCTTTGTCGTTACATGTATATTATTATGATTACATCACAGCGATTTTATTGATTGATTGATTGTTGTTGAATGTCAAGTCAGCATCACTAATTAAATGCCTGTGGATATAATTTCATGGATAAGAAATCAATTTTTTTTTTTTTTTTGCTTTTTCAATATACAAAATGTATGTATCTTTGTGATAATATCAAGATGCTTTACTCTGATGTATCTGTGTACAGTAGTCCCCTGATGTAAGACATCTTCCCATCAAAGGAAACCTCTCTTATCAGACCAGATTTCAGATGTACTGAGATAGAAACTTAACTACAATACTGTCCCCTTAAAAAGAAGCAATCACTTTTTCATTGCAAAATGGATGTCCTTACAAAAGGGGGAATACTGGTTTCTAGTTATCTGGAATAAATTAGGCTGATAGCGGTTACAAAGGGGCCAAATATTTATTCTGAATTATGCAAGAATACAACTTATCAGAGTTAAAGAAAACAAGGTTTTAATATTGCTTGGTTTGGTTCAACAATTCAACAATATTTCAGTTATATTGTGGTGGTCAATTTTATTTGCGGAGGAAACCGGAATACCTGGAGAAACCACTGACCTGCCACAAGTCACTGACAAACTTTATCACATAATATTGTATAGAGTACACCTTGCCATAAGTGGGATTCGAACTCAAAACTTTAGTTTTTCATATTGCAGAAGATTGGTTATAAAAGTAACAAACAGTTCATCCAGTGTATATTTTTTGTCAACTCTTAGTAATCCTAATAATGGCTATATAAAGATGTTTGTTTGATTCAGAGAAATTAGATATATTTTTTTTATATTCAAGCATCTTTATTTTGACAATAGGTTAATATGTCTTCAGATGATTAATTGTAAGACCCACAAAAACTATTTCTATTATCAACCGAAAGTATGAGACAGTCGACCGTCGATCAATCTCAAAATCAATTACTAAATTAGGAGTTCAGTAATGAAGCAGTTCATTCATGATTTAAAATTTGGATGAAAATTCATAGTTAAGACGAAATGAGGTATTTTTTGGCCCGTTAAATTTTCTGAGTCTAATAAAAAAAAAATGATTCTGGAATCTCAGATAAAGTTTTACAATACAAAAATAATCTATGTTAAACTCTCCATTAACAGATCATAGGTGTTTAATGCCACTTTCAACAATATTTCAGTTATATCGTGGCTGGCGGTCAGTTTTATTGGTAGAGGAAACTGGTGTATCCAGAGAAAACCACTGACCTGTCGCAAGTCACTGACAAACTTTATCACTTGTATCGAGTAGACCTAGCATAAGCGGGATTCGAACTCACAATGTTAGTGGTGATAGGTACTGATTGCACAGATAGTTGTACATCCAACTACCATATATCACGACCACAGCAGCCCCAAATAATTCTTCTGAGGCTAAAGGTCAGATAAAAAAAAAAGTTTTATAATACTAAAATGGTTTTTGCTGAACTTTCCATTAACAGATTATAGATCTTGATCAGGTATGGCACAGCATCTTAAAGTACAAAGTAGTTGAACTAAATCTTATCAAATAATTATGCAATCAATGGTTAAACTTCTGTGTCTTTTTTAACCAGCATCGGAATTATCATTAATTTATTACTGTTAAAACATCAGATTAATATAAATTTGCATGTTAACTTTGCCATTCCTAAAATCTAATTAAAACAAATAGCGACGACAAACATAATCGTTTGTTCAAATCAAATACTTTAAGTAAATCATTATTCGATCATTAGGCAGAATAACGAAATCACAAGAGCTAACGGGTAATCTGCTTTATCAATGAGCTTAATTATTCTCTTTTAGCTTGTGGATTTTGTCCCTTAATTCAGTTACATAGCTTTAGAATTCGACAAACTAAATACATTATGCTTGACGTCATGTTGTCTTGTAAATTTGTTTTACGTTCTAATCCAATTATAATTTTTGTTCTACAAATAGAACCTTTTTCGTTTAATTGAATTTACGGCACCATAATTTCAAAAACTGATCTATATAAATCTGTTTAGGACCCGGTTTTAAATTCGTAATGACAAAAATAAATATAAATATTATAAAATGTTAATTTTCATTTGCTTAATTGTTTGGTTGTTTGATCGAAATATAGTTTTATAATTTTGAATTAGGAGTGTTTCATAAAGTTGTGATGAAAAAAAACTTTTTTATTTTGTATTTCAAAATAATATTGCAAATAAGTTATTGACACAGTAAAATTACAGGATGTTATAATTTGCTGGCCCCATTGTATTTTGGACATTTCTCTTGTTTTGCTATTTCAAGCATTAAATATACATTCCAAGTCCATTAATAATCCATAAAGATTATAATTTTGCAAAAACTGCCTTAAAATTGCATATAAAATGAGAAAGTTCAAACTTTGGAATAAGGATTATGTCAACAAGAACAAAAATGATTGGATGTAAACCATTGTATCTACAGACAAGAGAACAACCATGGTGACATCAGACTCATAACATAATAGGACTGTACTGTAGAATTGTTAGGTTCAGTTCTATAACAATGTAATCTGTACATTGGTGTTAAATTGGTAACATGATATATTGTTACCATCAAGCCATGTTCGCTAATGAGAAAAATATATCTGAAAATTCATTAAAAGATGTATTTATTCCCTCAAAATTCTGAATATGATTGAGAGAAATCATTATCCCTGAAGCTACATCCTTTCTAAATATATTGGTTTTCAACAACAATATTACAAAATGACAAAATGATACAAAACTGTCCATTAATGAGCACAAAACGTAGGAGAACTGTGAATTACAACAAAGTAAAAATCAATCTCGGCTTTTTTTTCTCTCCATCTATCTTTAGGCCTTTCCAAAACAGAACAAGTTTAAACCATCTTTTAAAATGGATCAGATTTACTTCAGAAAATGTGTATTATTGCGGTACAAAAATTGTTTGCATTAAAAAAGTCAACATTTCATTTAATTGCCATCATCCTGGAGTAATTAACTGTAAATTCATCTTGAATTAAATTAAAATTAAATATTTATTTAATTTTTTTTTTTTTTTTATAAATCTAACGATCTACTATTACCTAAATCGAACATCATTCAGACAATCAACTAATTTCAAGCTGAAATTAACTTACATTTAGAAACTTTCTAATTTTCTCATAAACAGCTAAAAGTAAAAAATCTAAATATGGGTTAGTCTCGTTGGTGATAATTAGTGTGGAGCAAATTTTGGACTTTTCCTGTAAGATTTTACATTTAACTATACAGATAGCAATGACAGTTTTTTTTTTTTTTTTTTTTCTTTTTCTTCAAGATTTTGACTTTTGTGCAACAAATTAACCCTATGAAAAGGACAGTGCACCATTAAGTACAGATATAGTTTTATCAGTGTAGCACCTTGTGAGAAGAAGACAAATATTACATTTTTACATAGGATCCTTTGTTATATAAAATATATCCAACAAGACCACCCAGTTGACTTAAAATACTTTTTAAAGGATTAGGGTTAGGGTTTATGGTATTCAAAAAAATGTCACTTTCAGCAATATTTCAGATATATCATGGCAGTCAGTTTTATTGGTGGAGGAAACCAGAATACCCAGAGAAAACCACTGTCCTGCTGCAAGTCACTGACAAACTTTATCACATAATGTTGTATTGAATACACCTCGCCTGAGCAGGATTTGAACTCACAACTTTAGTTGTGATAGGTACTGATTGCATAGGTAATTATAAAACTACCATACAATACTTTTTAAAACATTATTCAGTGATCTTTAATGCACTGATTGGGTTTCATCAGTCAAGCTCCTTCTGAAGACATTTTTTAAAAACATTTTCTCATAGGATTCTATCTTAAACTATATCCAGTGGTGTTGGCTATCTTGGTTCTTGATACTTTTCTAGGGACCTTCCAAGTACAGTTCCATCAGTCCAGTAGTTTCTGAGAATATGGTATTTTTGTCAAAATCAGCTGTAGCATATGTATGTCAAATCTTTCAAATAATGGAACTTAAAACTGTTAATATTTCAGCTCATGTAGTGGAAAAATGTGGCTCTAATGGCTCTGTATGTATGTTATATTTATAGTAACAGCAGCCATGTTGGATGTGTTGCAGAATCATGAAAGTATCGACAATCTAAGAATGAATCAGTTTAACTTTGGTTCAATCAGCCCAGTAATTTCCGGGAATATATTTGAAAAAAGTTTACAACAAACGGACGGATGGACAACGACAAACGATTACAAAAGTTCACATGACCATTTAGATCAGTTGACAGCGAGCATAAAATTCTAAACTTCCATTAGGAACACATCATCACTATCGTCTGCAATAATAAGCAGAATGACCCGATTACTTGATTGCATGACATTATGTTTTGGCGACTTCAGCAAATCCTTCAAACAAGATGTACTTCATCAATAAGATCTATCCATTGTCAGATTTAACGCAGAACATGTAACATGTTATTAGGTAATAAAACTCAATATTAACTCAGCATCTCTAAAACTATTTAATAGTACACCAATAATAGATTCCCCGTAGTATGTCTAGATCTGGATATCTTGCATGCACTATTCAGTTAATTTGATATGTAATATACCAAGTGAAGTGTAATGACAAGTTTCAATTGACACTGATGGACGAGAAAGTCTCTGTAGACGACTTATAAATTTTGCTTTTAGGCATAGTGTAAGAATTTTTCTTTCATTTTTCATGTGACGGTGATGTAAAAACAATTTTATCTAAATCCTTTGCAGAAACTAATTATCGTAAACGGCCATATATTACCTGCATTAACTGCACCCTCTGAAAATTTCAAAGGGAAAAACCTAGTTCGGGTATAAAATCTTGTAATGTTATTTTTATTTCTTGCAATTTCGAGTAGTAATATTCTCCATATCTGTATCTCCAAGTTATACGGATTCATTTTTCAAAGTGAAAAAAGTTCTACTTGAAACCTGAAAATTGAGGGTCTTTAAGAGTTTTTCGTTGATGTGACATATTTCTAAAAAAATCAGAGTAGTCACAGATAAGATTGTTTTTAGAGTAATTTGTTGGAGGTGTTTAATCATGAAAAGTCATTTAATGTATAACCCTAAGATCAGAAAATTAAGATCTTTTGCAAATTTCAGCTAATCAGAATACAGGGATCTACACTAACAGTCGCCCAGTCGCCCAAGGCGACTTAAAATTGTACTGGGCGAGTGAAAACTCGATTACTTCTCGCCCAGGTGACGACTGAAAATTTTGGGAGCGATGTCAAGAATTATTAATTCCCGCACCGGTTCTTACCAAAAATGGTTTCCGATTATTATTTTACATATTTGGGTAATGGTATATCGAAATCAGCGGTGTCAGTAGAATTATCCCTGAGAAATGATTGTCGATTTCCCCAAGTCAATTTTTTGCTGCCGGGTCGTTATCTTTTATTACTATTACTAATAAATACAATAAAATAAAATAAAATGAACACACCGGCCCTCTATTCTAACTCTAAGATAGCCAAAGCGCTTAGGATATCGGTAAAATGATCATGATTTAAAACCTGTACGTGACGTACATTATGGATAAAATGGCCACCGGTAATGTGCCCAGTGGAACCGTTCTGACTATTTACAGAAATATAC
>MJUT01056159.1:4927-31209 GCA_002080005.1 Gigantidas platifrons | reverse complement strand
AAACCACAACTGAAAATTAAAAGAATGAAAGTCATATTTCTAATTCTTTCAGATTTTGTTTTAATCATATTCATAAATACAGTATACAGTATAAGATTAAAATTGGTGATTAACTTTAAAATACATATAATATATCCGCAATAGAATACCGAAGGAACAAGTTAAAGGAATTATTCAAAAAAACAACAGAATCCAAAAACAAGTCAAAATGGAGATATTGTTAAAATATCTGATTTACCATATCTGTAATCTACCTGAAAAAAAAGCTGGGCGCCTAAATTATTTGTTGGGCTCCTTGAAAATGAAAGTTAGGAGACCAGGTGGCGACCATGGTTCAAAAGTTAGTGTATATCCCTGGAATACATGTTGAATTTTAAATTGGGATGAAAATAACAAAAGAGATTGAAGTTTCTAGATGACGGATGACCTTTCGGGTGAGTTACAAATGTACATTTTTTTGTATTGCAAATCATCCAATGGTCTTTCATGTATAGTTTGTATACACTAATGTACAGTCAACACATTGCCATGGTTACTGTTAACAAAAAAGTGAGTGGCACTTTAATGTTGTCTCAAAGGACATTAAATTCTCATACATTAAAATACAAGTTTCTTGCAAGTTTTCACCATTGCCTATCAACAAAGAATTCGACATTGATCTATATCATTAAAATATAATCAAAATGAGAAAAAAAATAGCTAGGACCCTAACTATAATGTTAAACAGGTCTCTATTTAACAATCAAGCATGTCTAGCATATGGAACATATAAGGTCTGTGCTGTTTTTTCATGAGTTTGTGGTGATAAAAATATACCAAAAACTGGTAAATAAACGGAGGAAAAAATTAGACAAGAAAATAACAACATGCAACTTTTTCTGTTTTTTTTTTTTTTTAACAAAGCTTCAAATTGTATCTAATTGCATACAACAGGATATACATTTATATGGATAATTAAAGAGATTTCTGACATTTAAATGGATTCAATTTCTGCCAATCAAAAATGAGGTCAATTAATTTCTGCCAATCAGAAATGAGCTATTACAATGCTGTAAGTTCTTTGATCTATTATATGTTACATGTTGTATACTTGACTTGTTATTGTACTTTAGTTACAGATACTAGTCTAAAAAGTTATTTTCATTAGTGATATACACTGTTTAATATGTATGTTTACTTACTCCATCAACTGATAAGCAAATAATTATTTTTCTAAACATGTAATTTTTTCTCAGGTTTATTATTTCATCAATAACATTAATGAACATTGAATGACATATAATTGTTATCTGGTTATGACATGTACTGTTCTTATAAAAAAAAAGATGGCTTTTATGATGAAGAGATTCCTATTTCTTCTCCAGCAGCTGAGATCAATGATACTTTATAATGTTTGGCCTCAAAAGACCTCAGATTAATAGTACAGTGGAACCTGTCTAATCCGACACACCAAGTGACCAGGAAAATGTGTCAGATTGTACAGGATGTCGGAATACTCAGGTTTTATATTAATTAACATAACTACTTTGAGACCATACATTTTTGTCGGATGTCACAGGATGTCGGAAAACTCAGGTGTCAGATTATACACGTTCCACTGTAATATCATTGACTCTGCAAACAAGTCATAGAGATTAAATGAAAAACCAGGATTCCTCTACCACTAAAACTGGTCGTCATGATATAGCTGAAATATTGCTGAAAGAGGCATTAAACACAATAAATTAATCAAATAAATGAAAAACCAAAAATACCACATCAAAAGTTCTATATTCTAATAGTCCAATTAGAAATCATAAAAACACAGGAAAATTTGACACTCTTACCACAAATATATTTACATGACATCTCACTTTTCTGGCTTGGCATCTAGGCACTCACAAAAAAATGACAGGGCTAAACATATTTTATGGGTCCAAACTTCCCTCTTTGTGAAACAATGCAGTTGTGTAAATGTTTTCCACATGAGTAAAAATCAATCCTCACAGATAACTAGACAAGCAGTGGTGTTGTGAATACTTCTGAGTTATAAACTTGAACTTAGTACATAATATATTCATTCTTAGAGATGCAAAAGTTGATATATATATGTAATAATAGAATGAACATAACATTTATTTCATTCTATTTGGTGTGTCAGTAAGGCCAAAAAAAAAATACCTGTGTTCCCGCTAACATTCTTAAAAAAAATAGCATAGATAGGTAGGTATGGTAGGAAAAACTTTTCTTTTTTTCTTTTTTTTTTAATTTCCAAGGTTATACAGAATAAGAATGTGACTTTAACAATATTTGTGCAAATATGGTAATAGAAACTTCAGGTTAAGCACTAAAAGCTAGGGTCATCGGGGTTAGTGAAAACATGTATTTTTATGTAGTGACCCCCTCTCAGAACCTCCAGACTCCACAGCCATAAGAGATTGAGTGGCAGTGAGTTCTAGTGATTACAGACATAAAAATCACCTCTGAAGAATCATAAAAGTAAATTCTTTTTATTTTAAACATCATTAATTCAAAATATAGTAAAAACTGTCTGAAACCGAACATCCTTGAGGCCAACTTTTGTGTTCGGAATAAATATATGTTCTGACAATACAGGTTAAATTAACAAATATTTCCAGCATTGGGACTTTATTTAAAGTTTGGTTTATACAGTATTCTGGTTTATTTAGGGTTTGGTTTATACAGTATTCTGGTTTATTCAGGGTTTATACAGGATTCTGGTTTATTCAGGGTTTATACAGAATTCTAGTTTATTCAGGGTTTGTTTTATACAGGGTTCTAGTTTATTGAGGGTTTTGTTTGTACAGGATTCTGGTTTATTGAGGGTTTTGTTTGTACAGGATTCTGGTTTATACAGGATTTTGGTTTATACAGGATACTGCTTTATTCAGGGTTTGGTTTATACAGGATTCTGGTTTATTGAGGGTTTTGTTTGTACAGGATTCTGGTTTATACAGGATTTTGGTTTATACAGGATACTGGTTTATTCAGGGTTTGGTTTATACAGGATTCTGGTTTATTCAGGGTTTATACAGTATTTTGGTTTATTCAGGGTTTATACAGGATTCTGGTTTATTCAGGGTTTATACAGTATTCCGTTTTACTCTGGGTTTCAGGTTTTGACAGATTGACTGTACATCTAAATTTACAGTACTCACCTATAACTGAGATTGGTTTCCTTGCAAACAGCAGGCGTCCACGGATACTTTGATATTTACTTCGGCATCCAGCAGACCATAACCTAATGACATACTCCAGGCCAAAAAATAACACTAAAACTATTTCCTGTAACGAAAAAAAGAAGAAGATGAAATACAGTTTCTTCTGCACACATACATTTCAAATACATGGTAAATAATAGGTTACGTCATCCTAGATTCAAACTAAATCCCCTATAAATAAATCTATATAGAACATCACCTGGCTCAATGAGTTAGGTCGTTGGATCTAACAGCTCATACAAGCCTATCACCAATACGGCATGGGTTTGCACCCAACTTTGTAATTACAAAAAAGGGTGCACTCGACTCTCAGCCGCACGTGATAAAGTTTACCAGTTGATTGCCCAGGGTCGGTGGTTCTCCCCGGGTACTCCGGCTTCCTCCACCACTAAAACTGGTCTCCATGATATAGCTGAAATATTGCTGAAAGTGGCACTAAACACCAAAATCAATCATATATAGAACATCAATATGTTATCACAAAATCACGAAAAATTATGTGATAATGTTCACATATGAATATCAATAAAATTTCATATATAGATTCATTCACATCGTCGTGATCGTATGGTAGTTGGATTTACAACTACCTATATGCCATCAGTGTTATCACCACTAATGTTCAAACCCCGCTCAGGTAGAGGTGTCCTCGATACATTATGTGATAAAGTTTGTCAGTGACTTACGGCAGGTCAGAGGTTTTCTCTATGTACTCCGGTTTCCTCCACCAATAAAACTGACCGCCACGATACAACTGAAATATTGCTGAAAGTGGCATTAAACACCATAAACCAAACCAAACCATTCAATAGGAACAACTCCATGGAGTTGGATGGATGGGTGTGTACTTTATGTATATTTGTATACATATACAATGTATACTCAGGGACTGAAAGTACTATATTATAAAGAAAAGTCTATTGTATTGAATGGGTGGTGGTGAAAATATACTTTTAATACCCCACCACCCACATCTACAATATTTCTGGAATTGCCGATCAACTACATGTGCTTGTCTTTGCCACTGACATTTAGACAACAAACAGAAACGTTAATTACTATCATCAAGGTTTTACTTATTTAACTGACATTTACAAGTGAAATGATTTCTACAACATTGTCTAAGATATGACTGATAATAAGTAATACATCGCCTTCATCTACTGTAACATCTAGTTGATGCTACCCAAAACAAGAATTTTTTATACTTCTAATACTTTTATGGATTTTACAGATCGTTATGATTTTTGTCTAATTACTTTGCACTTATTATCTGACATTATGTTTAAAAATGTGAACGGCACCAACTGGAATATGTGAAATCAACATGCAAATATTATGGTGTTTTGTCATGGAATGAATGAACGTTGGTAGGAAATATCTAATTCATCTACACTACATCTGTTTTTGGAATTTCCGTAAATAGAGTTTTTCTGTGTGCGACAGCCAATAAAAAGACAGAAGCATGTGTTACTGTCTTTTCTACCGGGGTAGTTGTCCAATGAAAAGTTGACATTCTAAATACGTCACAAAGACACAGTCAAAAAACTATGTAGGAAATGACATTAATTTTTACTGCAAATTTTTATAAAACTTTTTTTATTATTTTATGAAGAAACAGATTCTTCCATTCAGGCAAAATAGAGTGAATGAGTGAGTGTCGTTTAATGCCAACTCAGCAATTGTTCAACAATAGCACAGGCAGAATAATTAATTTTCAATAAATGCTAGCTCACTGAATAGACATGGATAGACATGTTGCTCCACTCGGACACACTATCCTGATTCCATGCCAGCCAATCTTTGATCTTTCTCCTTCAATGGCTTCATTCTGCATACTTAGCGGAGAAGCAACACATACCAATTTTATATTCTTTGGTTTGACCTGATCAGGGATAAAACCCAAAATCTACCACACTCGAGGTGAGCATGCTGACCATTGCAACACCGATGAGGTATACCAAAATAGAATATTTTTTTTGGGGGGGAGACATCTTTCACTCGTGTGTGAAATTTAACGTCTTTTACTCTCATTCCACAATGCCCCACTCCAGAAAAGAAAGAAATTCCAACAATCTTTTATAAATAAGAGGGGTAGGAGAAAGAAGGGATGGGTGTCTGATTCAGAATTCTCATAAAAATCCAGTAAATGAAAGAATAACATATAAAGTTTAATAACGAAATTCCAAAATTCAAGAATTCTTGCCAAATAAAAATTTCAATCCTCATGTCCCGAAAAAGGTCCTTCCCCTCTTATGTTATTCAAGATATAAACTCAGCATATTGGGTCTATTTATCTTGATGTTGAAATCTTTTATTTAGACAAAAATAAAGTTAGAGATACCTCTCAGCACCTGGCATACTATTTGCAAATAACATCATCATATCATAAACTGCATTGCCAGTGTCAACAAAAACATGTTTGCACGTGCATTTAAAGGTAAATTGGTAGTAATTCTTGTTTAAGTTCAGGATAGTATAATACCAGTAATATAAATAACCGACCATGGATCAAGGCTAAGTAAAATATCAGCTAACATTGTAGAATAGTATAAATCAACAGCCTCAGCTATCTCAAATCCTATGTACATCTTGTTAATGTCTCTGAATATTTGAGGAGCCGTCATGATCATATTGTAGTTGGATTTACAACTACCTGTGCAAGCAGTGCATATCACCACTGAAGTTGTGAGTTTGAATCCTGAGGTGTACTCGATACAACACTATATGATAAAGTTTGTCACTGACTTGAGGCAGGTATGTGGTTTTCTCCGGTTTCCTCCACCAATAAAACTGACCACCACGATATACCTGAAATATTGTTGAAAGTGGTGTTAAACATCACAACCCTAACCTTGAACCCTTAAATATTTGACTGGGTACTGGTGAAGGTTTCTAGGGTTTGAACCCACAGAGCTGCTCAGCGTGTCCCCATGTGGCAGATAGCAGTGCCCTATTGAAGGCGATAAAGAAAGCCTGCCCATGGAACTTACTGAGTAACGTGTTTGGAGAGTTCCCACTCCGTTCACATGAAGACCTCTTTAGCAGAATTAGAACAAAAAATGTGTGCATCACAAAATATGCCCGTCTATATAAATTATCAAACGGTATACTGGTAATTCAGTCAAACAACTAATCATGTGAGCAGGAAAATTATTTCCTTTGAGGTTAATGGTGACCTTGACCTTTGACCTAATGATCCCAAAATAAATAGGGTTCTTCCTCTTCCACAGGGGAATCATGTGGCCAAGTTTTGTAAAGATCCAATATAAAGAGCTAAAGTTATCGTGCGGAAATGATCCTGTTGTCAAAAATTCTATTTATAGTAACGGCAACCTTGACCTTTGACCTAATGACTCCAAAATAAATAGGGTTCTTCCCCTTTCACAGGGCAATCATGTGATCAAGTTTGGTAAAGATCCAATATACAGAACTAAATTATCATATGGAAATGACCCTGTTGTCAAACATTCTATTTATAGTAATGGTGACCTTGACCTTTGACCTAATGACCCCAAAATGAATCGGGTTCTTCCCCTTCCACAGGGGAATCATGTGGCCAAGTTTGGTAAAGATCCGATATACAGAACTAAAGTTATTGTGCGGAAACCTGTGTGGACGCCCGCCCGCCCGCCATACCCAATCACATAATACGGCCCGTCTTGAGACGGGCGTATAAAAAGAGGAGGCGCATAATGTAACCACTACAAAAGACTCAATATTTCGTCCTTACACAAATCTCCATATTTTACTAATGAGTCAAAAATAGTTGCCATGGTTGGCCCGTCCCTTGTTATATTGTTGAACTTTTTGATGGTAGACGTTCATGCTTGATACAAATTTCACTCACCATATAATGAGCCCCAAACAACTGAAGGTAGCAGTTCATGCTTGACATAAATTTAAACTCACCATATAAAATAATGTTTCGTTAGCAAATTGTTCATACTGGTCTATTGTTGACAACACACTAAATATCAAACATATAAGTACCATCATAAATCTGAAAGATAAAAAAACAAACATTCTTTAAAAAAATCATTTAATTTGATGTGAATACTACCACCATGTTCATTGGCTAACGACAAATTCAAATAGTCCCAAGAAATAATCGTTATTAAATCAAGGAATCATAAAATTTTGTTGCAAAAATTAAATTATTAGAAAAATTTGAATAGGTTATTTAAGGAATATTTGAAATTGTTGAACAGGTTATACGATATAACCTGGTTCGGGTCAGTTTACGTGTAATAAACCGTGAAGCGGTTTCTGAAAAGCGTAAACTGACCCAAACCAGGTTATGCAAGTATAACCTGTTCAACAATTTCAAATATTCCTTATAATTTAATTTTTACAACAATTTAATGATTCCTCGATTTTAATTACGATTATTTCATGTGACTATTTGAATTTGTCGTTGGCGGATGAACACGTTGGTGACGTCACAATACCAACCCAGGTTATCGAGTATAACCAAACTTTTCTCCAGGCAGATTAGCCAATCAAATTGAAATATTCTAATCAAATTCAATTATACTTGTATAGCCTGGTATAGAACAGTTTACACATTTCATGCTTCACGGTTTATTAAGCGTAAACTGTCTCATACCAGGATATATCGTATAACCTGTTAAAAATGGAACATATTCCTTATATAATAAAATTCTGCAGTATGTTTCAACTAAATGTACTTAACAGAAGATTTCAAATGAATTGCAGTTGGTATGTAAGAAGCAATTTAGAAAATATGGTCTTATAAAATTTTAGGCAACTAATTATATAAGATTTGAATTATCTTTGTAATCATGTAAACTTTTAATAATATTCGAGAAAATTAAGTTTATCGTAATTATCATGGAGATAATCATGTTCTGCATGTTTATAGGGATACTTTTATTTTCTGCATGTTTATAGGGATACTTTTATTTTCTGCATGTTTATAGGGATACTTTTATTTTCTGCATGTTTATAGGGATACTTTTATTTTCTGCATGTTTATAGGGATACTTTTATTTTCTGCATGTTTATAGGGATACTTTTATTTTCTGCATGTTTATAGGGATACTTTTATTTTCTGTATGTTTATAGGGATACTTTTATTTTCTGTATGTTTATAGGGATACTTTTATTTTCTGCATGTTTATAGGGATACTTTTATTTTCTGCATGTTTATAGGGATACTTTTATTTTCTGTATGTTTATATGGATACTTTTATTTTCTGCATGTTTATAGGGATACTTTTATTTTCTGTATGTTTATATGGATACTTTTATTTTCTGCATGTTTATAGGGATACTTTTATTTTCTGTATGTTTATATGGATACTTTTATTTTCTGCATGTTTATAGGGATACAATCATTTTCTGCATGTTTATAGGGATACTTTTATTTTTCCAACTTTGTATTGTATTTCAAAGTCATAGCCCTAAGGAGACATTAGTTATCATAATAAACTATAAACTAGAGGTTCATATGAGGAAACTGTGTTGCTTATCTAGAACAGAGCTAAAGTCACAGCCTCAAGGAGACATTAGTTATCATAATAAAATATAACTAGAGGCTCATATGAGGAAGTTGTGTTGCTTATCTAGAACAGAGCTAAAGTCACAGCCTCAAGGAGACATTAGTTATCATAATAAAACATAACTAGAGGCTCATATGAAGTAGCTGTGTTGCTTATCTAGAAGAGAGCCGAAGTCATAGCCTCAAGGAGACATTAACTATCATAACAAAATATAAAAAATCGAGAAAGCATCAGAGATCCAACAGCTGAGTTGCAAGTCAAAATCAATTGGTCTTGTTTTATAAATAAGTAAGAAAATAAAGAATAAACAAGTCATGCATGTATGATGGATTGGACCCCAGACATACCGAACATAACATTGGAAGAGGATCACCCAAGGAACACTTGGGCAAAGTTTGGTTAAAATTGACAAAATGGTTTCAGAGATATGTGTAATTCTCAAAAAAACTGGCGGTAGCCCAGGGCCTCAACTCTTGGGGCATTTAATTTGTCTATTCACCCTGATCATAAATATAAATATATATGGTTTAAGGGTGGGGATCTCAACCATTAAAAAGTTCACTTCAGGTAGTGGGTGGGGTATGACCCCCCATCCCTCAGGCCTGTGCTATAAGGCATTTAATTTGCCTAGTCACCCTGATCATAAATATATATGGTTTAGGGGTGGGGATCTCAACCATTAAAAAGTTCACTTCAGGTAGGGGGTGGGGTATGACCCTGGGACCTGAGCTATAATGCATTTAATCTGCCTTGTCACCCTGATCATAAATATATATGGTTTAGGGTGGGGATCTCGGTCACATTTTTTTATACAGATTCCCCAGCGGGATGGGGCTGAGCCCCGGGGATAAAAAATGTTGAATGCAGAACTTCACACTGGCATCTCCACCCATACCAAATATTTAGTTTCTATCTTTTGTAGTTTCAGAGAAATATGTAATTATCAAAATATGTACTTTTTCTATAAAAACAAAAACAAAAAAACCCATGATTTTACAAGAAAAAAAACAATAGATTAATCTAAATTTCGAACTCGCTCTAAATAATAGTGTAATAATGCTTTCTACCAAAAATTATGTTGATCGGCCAAAACCTAAGAGCGCTATCGCGTTAATGAAGATAGGCTAACATACGCCCACCTTCCCACCCGCCTTTCACCAAAACATAGGCGACTGCATCTTCATTGCAACTCGGCTAACTAGAGGCTCATATGAGGATGCTGTGTTGCTTATCTAGAACAGAGCTAAAGTCACAGCCTCAGGTAGACATTAGTTATCATAATAAAATATAAACTAGAGGCTCATATGAGGATGCTGTGTTGCTTATCTAGAACAGAACCAAAATCATAGCCACAGGCAGACATTAGTTATCATAATAAAATATAAACTAGAGGCTCATATGAGGATGCTGTGTTGCTTATCTAGAATAGAATCTTTGTTTTTATCGATCGCTTCTCCATTTCAGCATATGTCAAACATTCAACCCATAGGGTTGGGATCATTTTTTCCCATATGGTCCTCTACAGCTATGTTAAATTTGTCCTGCGGTGGAGGCCATCTTAGATTTAGATCATGACAAAAAAAACTTTGTAGAGGATCTTTTAGGGATAATTCTTGCCACATAATAATCCTATCACACATAAGGTTTCTATGATGAAAATATTTGGCCTGGTAGCCATGCTGAATTTCTGAATAAAATTTAAATAGAATTCCAGAAATATTTGTGAAAAAGGCTGAAAAGTGAAAAGCTAACAGACAGAAACATGGCTACAATAGCTCATTTGGCCCAGATATCTGACATGACTTTTTCCTAGAGAATAATCAAAAATGTGAAACTGCATCAGCCATTTTTATTACTATTTCAAACACCTTTAATCAAATACATTATGTAATAATGGAAAGAAAAGAATTTGTACATAATGATTTCTGTAGCAAATTAAACTTTTTAAATAATAATTTAATTTAAAACAAACTGAAAATGTGTCATATATCTAGAAACAATTAAACATGTGAAACAATGAAATTTGTAATTATGTCATTTGTAATTTACAAACATTTAACTGAAATAAAGTAATTAATATTTTTGTTTTTGTTTTTCCAGTAACTGAATAACAATAACCGTAATTTGTTTACAAAAAATAAAACTTGAATACATAAGGAATTGTTTATTGAAGATGTCATACTATTAGTAGAAAGATCAATGGTCAAATAAAGTATAACAATACATAATGAAGACAATGGGAGAGTGATTGCTGTTAAGTCAGCAATTTTCCAGCTGCTCTATAACATATGGCGAAAACAATTAAGTTACATAACAATGGCCACAATGTTGATGATGATGTCTGCTTTGTACTGAACCATCATGCTTTATTGGATTGATGTAGTTCTATAGCTCACTAAAACAAGTCTGTGGGTAGACAGACATATAGCTCCACTAAGACACATTATCATGATGCAGGGACAAGAAATCTTTGCTCCTTTTATAGTCTTTGATTTGACCAGAACTAGGCATGAACCACCGATCTACCCTACTCTGGGTGAGCACACTAATCATTACACCACCGAAGACAGATTTTTGAATAATTACAGATGGCATTTCACATTTACATATATAATATCTGACATCAGTTTGTGTGTCCAGCCCTCAGAGCTCACCCACCAGTGGAAAGTGTGCAATATTCAGATGTATAGTAAAGTTTGACAGTTAAGTTACCACGGTTCCTGCACCAATAAAAATTTACCGCTATGTTATAACCTGGGAGGAGGGAAGGGAGGGTAGGGAGGAGATTACTTCTAATTGTTTTGATGGTATGAGACTATGAGTGTCCCACAATAAAGGATGTTGTCTTATTAGTCTTGTTATCTTGAACCGAGTCATAATTTCAGGGTTGTTTTACGACACATAAATAATCAAAGGAATTATACTTTGTTTTAAAGCCTGCTGCCTGAAAATGCCAGTGGAACTTGCAATTAAATATTATGGTATACATGTATTACATGTAATTATCAATTTCAATATTGGCCCAGTCTATTACACAATGTGATATATGAATCTAATTATAGATCAGATTATGATATAATACAACAGGGAAGTGATCTAATGATACAAGGATAATCTGTAATACAGATTATTATGTCAGATACCTCTGATCATCAGTTAATCCATTTAATACTTTTGTGCTACATTTGGTTATTTTCAAATTCAAATTCAAATTCAAATACTTTATTGCCATTATACAGTTACTGCACAATCAGGGATGATACTGAAGAGAATATAAATTAACTGAAAATCAATGAAAAATAGCAGAAAACATCTGCATACCCCTTTAAAAAAGGTCAATTTCTGACCTGATCTGACATGTTTTGCATTTGTCAGGCAAAAAATTCAGAAGAAAATACCGGTAGCTGAAACCAGGTAAAAAACTGTAAAAATATCATCCCTGATATTGAGCATTTTCACCATTTTCTGTGACCAATCAGATTAAATAATTTAGTAAATGTCACAAAAAAAGTAAAACTTGTTTTCCCTAAATTTGTTAAAACATTATTGTTTTATGTAATGTTTAAATAAAAAAAAAGATAGCTGACCCTCTTTAATTTCATAAAAATCTTAACTATGCTTTAAATTTCCTTAACATTGAATATTTGGGTTGCTGAAATCTTCACAATCACCTTTGGCCTAACATTGAATGTGACCTTGACTTTAGCAGATACTGCAAAGAAATAGGCCTAACCATGTACAGATGTATATAAAAAAAAAACTCTTTTCTCTGCTTACTAATATAATGGTATGATAAAAATCATAAGCCAAGTAATACATGTCTTGGCAAGGTCATGGAGGTCATCTGGTATAAAACAACAAACAAACAATTTACATAACAACTACATAGGTCTAACAACAATATAAAAAAATCACACACAGACAACGAAAACAAAACCTAGCATCGTTACCTACACAACTAAATAGGGCTAACAATAATTTAAAAAAAACATGCACAGACAACCATAACAAAACCCAGCATCGTCTCTGGCTCAAATAATTGAAAAATCTGATAACACAAACAGAACTTCACAGATTCCAGATCTTTGGTATTGACTTAATCAACATGAAATATTGATAGTTATACTAACTATTATATAGTAATTGCTAATTCTTGATAGGAAATCTCCTCTAGCAAATCTTCCTCATACCAGTTCAATAACCATACACAGAGTTCCCTAAAGACTATTAACCAGGCTTTCATTTCTGACACAGATACAATGTATCTGCTTCTGTATACAGATAATTCTGTCATGAGAGACTTAATCTGTTGAAATAGATACATCCAAAAGTTAAAAACCATGTCATTGTGACCTATTTGACATTAACTAGTCCCATGAGCTACAGTAGCCTTTTCTACATATATGCCATCTAGTTATTTGAAGATAAAAAAAAATAACACCTTTCAGTAGAGGTGGTCATCATGAGAGGTTCTCATGACAGGTTCATTATTTCTCATGAGAGGTCCATTATTTCTCATGACAGGTTCATTGTTTCTCATAAGAGATTCATTATTTTGCATGAGATGTGCATTATTTCTCATGACAGGTTCATTATTTCACATGAGATGTGCATTATTTCTCATGCCAGGCTCATTATTTCGCATGAGATGTGCATTATTTCTGACAGGTTCATTATTTCCCATGCGATGTGCATTATTCTCATGACAGGTTAATTATTTCGCATGACATGTGCATTATTTCTTATGAGAGGTTCATTATTTCACACAATCTACATGTCTAAGTTCCCTAATACATGAAAAGATGGCAGGCAGTCTTTAAAAATAATAATTATTTTTTTAAACTTATCTCCACTGAGTCTGAAGTTGTATGTTCAAACCCTATTCATGGCAAGGTGTACTCGAATCAACATTATGTGATAAAGTTTGACATTGACTTGCGACAGGTCTGTGGTTTTCTCCGGTTTCCTCCATCAATAAAACCGACCGCCACGATATAACTGAAATATGGTTGAAAGTGGCATTAAACACCATAAATCCCCAAACCATTAAAAAAGAATTATTGTATTCAACTTCAAACAGTGCAACGAAATTAAGTTCTAGTAATTAAAATTGACTTGGGCTTCCACAGGGCATATCATTGATGTATATGGCAGCTGGGACTCTGGAATGATAGATGTGATGAAAGAAATAAAATAATGTTTTTTTTCCCAGCATAGGATATAACACAAGGATGTCAGTGATTTCCAATTAATACTACGGCCACTGAAAGCTTTCACAGTCACCAACGACAACATCAACAATTATAATAACATTGACTATCTCTTTAGTGTAATGACAAGCATTGTTAACTCCCCTCTAGTGTGTGAAATCCTGGTTCAATCTACGGTCAAATCAAACACTTTAAAATTGGTTATTACCACGGTACTTCTTCTCTGGTAAGTATGCAGCATGAAGGAGAAAGAGCAGACTGGATGGCTTTTATTCAGAACAAGGGCAACGTAAAGCGTGGTGTATCCCCTCGCCTAAAAATTTGACCCGGTGACCTTGACCTTTGACCTTGACTATCAATAGGGTTCCAGATTCTCTTAAGGACTAAGTATGCACCAAGTTTGGTCAAAATCCATTAGGGATGTTGATTCTAGAGTGTTCACAAGGATGTTACGGAAGGATGGTACCGTTTCTATATCCCTTCACAACTTCGTTGGCAAGGGGATAATAAGGTGTCCACCTGGCTAAAGATACTGGTTTTAACAATGATATAGCACAGAAATTGTTCACTAAATGTTAAACAATAATCACTAATTAATATTAACCTTTAATTTATGCAGTTTGGGTTCTAGCAAATTTGTAGTTTTTGAGAAAAATCTTTTTATTCATATTCCAATAGTAAAACAATGTCCTGTGTTTAATTTGTATAGTGGTGGCAGTCATCTTATATTTTCAATCCGCCCCTCAAAAAATGTGTGGACCATCTGATTTTGATTCATTAATAGTTTGGGTGCAATAAGTTCATAGCTTCTGAGAAAAATAATCTATTCCTTTACCGATAAGGTCCTATACTAAAACTTTGTCCTTCAGTGGGGACCATCTTGAATTTCTGATAGCCACAAGAAACAAAAGTCGGATAAAATTCCATCAAAAAAACATTTCATTCTTGTTTGCTGTCATGTGGTTTAGTGATTTCTTAAAAAGAATTTCCAATAGTTACCCATTAAAAATTATTTTTCCATTATCCCAAATGGCCCTATCTTGAAACTTTGTCCTGCTATGGAGGCCATCTTTGATTTGCAATATAAAAAAAACACCCAGACATTATGTACAGGGCCATCCAAGAATTTTGAAGTTTTGATGTTGGCATGTATTTATATTGCAACAAAATACCTAAAATTGGTTGGCTTATGGTGTTTAATGCCACTTTCAATAATTTTTCAGTTATATTGGTGGAGGAAACTGGAGCACCCACAAAAAACCACCAACTTTATCACATAATGCTACATTGTATATCAAGTACACCTTGCCATGAATGGGGTTCATTGTTATTCGAGCACTTGAATCAATTGTTTACAGACAACTAAGATTATGATCATGTCACAAAGAACGATTTATGTGATGTATTAGTAAAATAATTACATTTTGTACTATAAAATTGATTATAAATGGCTATCACTGTGAGCAAATATTATTTTAAATGATCAATTTTTAATCTATATCATGAGGGAGAACATTTTATATAATATGCTGCCTATTGTTGATGCAAGACTTTCAATATTTTTCAAGTCTACCAGTACTTCACTATTTACAGATGGTACTTTTAATTAAAATTTGAACAATCTTCATTAATATCTTATGCAACACTCTTTAAAAACAGGAGGTACCAAAGACCATTTTAGGTGGGAAAAAGCACCTGGTACCACCCCTTGATACTTGTACTAAACCACTATACTGAATTGGACTTTCAATTACTATTATTTTACTATCTCTTAATTCACTCAAGCAGCAACTTGTAGTAGACATGTAACACCATCAGAACACAATACTCTATCTCCTAGTTTATAATGAAGAGGAATAATATCAATTTAAGCCTTTTAATATTTTTCAAGTCTACCAGTACTTCATTATTTACAGGAGGTACTTTTGATTAAAATTGGAACAATTTTCATGAACATCTTATACAACAGTCTTTAAAATCAGCAGGTACCAAAGACCATTTTAGGTGGGTAAAAGTACCTGGTATCACCACTTATTGAAAAGCCTGTTGATGCTTGTACTAAACCAGTATACTAAACTGGACATTCTAAAATTACTATTATTTTACTAGATCTTAACTCACACAAGCAGCTTGTAATAGACATGTGATCCTATCAGGACACAATACTCTCTCTCTCTCTTTCTCTCCTAGTATATGATGGAGAAACAAATAATATCAATTAAGTCTTGGACTGATTTGATCATGATGTGTGGTTCAACAAAATCTGATCTCCCTGACTGCCATGCACCAGATGAAAACACTAACCATTCACTATTTCATGAAAGCAGTTTACTATCTACCCCGGTATTTAAAAAACGATTCAGTCAATAACACGGATTAAGATTATGCGTTTATCACCACTTTCTACAATAGTCAATATTTCAGATATATTATAGAGACATTTTTTTTTATTAGAAGAAACTGGTGTCCAGAAAAAGAAGAAAGCAAGCAACATTTCATGAGTAGTCACTGACTGTGACAAACTAAATATCACATTCAATTGTAACTTGTAATGTGCACAAATCTTAGAGTGCCAGGCAAATATTGTATAATAATAAGGCAGGTATAAATTCAACAATCACAAAGTCCTCACAATGAACAACGGTCCTCCGGCCCAAGATCAGTGAAACTTTGTTCGGACCAGTAAATTTTTTCAGTTTTTATTTAGAACTATATAAAAAATAAATACAAGACTTTGATTCAGACCAGTAAATTCAAATTTTCATTTTGAGGACTGATCAAAACCTCACAGGCCCTTTAGTCATTATCAAAGTAAGCCAGTAAAAACAGAAATTTACAAAATTTCAACCTACTTCATTTTCATTATCCATATACCGGTATACAAAATAGTGGCCCTGTGTGTACAGAAATAGCACCGAAGCCGATCTGGTGTGATTTATTTGGTACAGTCCCTCCATGAGGGTATCCTCTATGTGTACTAAACGTGTCACACTTCTTACATGTTATTTTGACTGAATCCATTTAAGAACAACATATTGTTTTGATTGGTTGTTGGTGGCCTGTTTTATGGCACAATTGTTCTATCCTATCCATTAAAAACCAATCAAAACATTCACCCAATAGGATGATGGGAACAGGGGGGGGGGGTTATCATGCAAATTGATTCACGCTATTTTTCTTTTTTTTTGTTCAAAGATATTGGCAACAATATAAAACTTTCTTTCAATTTGACGAATCACGATAAAAATTACAAAATAACTTCAACGGAAGTGAAAAAAGAGTTTTTGACCCATCCCAGAAACTTCTTTTTTCCTATTCAGTCATAGATCCATCCCAGAACCATTTTTTTTCCCATCAACCCATAGACCAATCCCAGAACTATCTCTTTTCCTATACAGCCATAGACCCATTCCAGAACTTTCTTTTTTCCTATCCAGCCATAGACCCATCCAAGAACAATCTTTTTTCCTATATACAGCCATAGACCCATCCCAGAACTATCTTTGTTCCTATACAGCCATAGACCCATCCCAGAGTTATCTTTTTTCCTATTCAGCCATAGACCCATCCCAGAACTTATCTTTTTTCCTATACAGCCATAGACCCATCCCAGAACTATCTTTTTTCCTATTCAGCCATAGACCCATCCCAGAACTATCTTTTTTCCTATACAGCCATAGACCCATCCCAGAACTATCTTTTTTCCTATACAGCCATAGACCCATCCCAGAACTATCTTTTTTCCTATCCAGCCACAGACCCATCCCCAAACCATCTTTTTTCCTATCCAGCCATAGACCCATCCCCAAACTATCTTTTTTCTCATCCAGCCATAGACCCATCCTAGAATCATCTTTTTCCCATCCAACCACTATAAATAAGACCCATCCTAGAATCATCTTTTTTCTTATTCAGCCATAAACCCATCCCAGAAACATCTTTTTTCTCATCCAGCCATAGACCCATCCTAGAACCATCTTTGTTCCTATACAGCCATAGACCCATCCTAGAACCATCTTTTTTCCTTTACAGCCATAGACCCATCCCAGAACCATCTTTTTTCCCTTCCAGCCATGGACCCATCCCAGAATCATCTTTTTTCCCATTCAGCCATAGACCCATCCTAGAACCATCTTTTTTCTTATTCAGCCATAGACTAAATCCCAGAAATATCTTTTTTCCCATCCAGTCATTGACCCATCCCAGAACCATCTTTTTTCCCATGAGCTCATGATATATTGTTTGTTTGTAATGTAAACTTTTTCAGGTCATTAGAATCTGATCATTACCATAATTAACAACTTAAACAATAATTTTAATCAATCAATCAAAAAACAATTAAACATTTTAAAATTATGTCATTAATATAACATCAAAGACACTGGCCTACAATAAACATATCAATTGATCTGGAGATATGGTTAGTACATTAGTTTGAATGTCTGTCCAAAAAAACACAATGATCATGTTGCCACAACAAGCGAGGTAGTACAGGATTCTGTTAACACTTACAAACATTTTAACATTGCTTAAAATTGTATCATATTTATCAAAGCTGAAGGCAAAAGGAATATGATATTTTAAATCAAGTACTGCAGATTACAATACATAGAAAATGGGAATTCAAGCTACATTTATAGATTTGTGGGCTCAAACAACAACTGTGGACTGTCTTTAACATAATAATTTGTTCATAGGCCTAAATGGTCATTTCTTTGGATCTACTTATATGGGTAAACTCCTATACCTTTAACTAAAAAAACAGATTTTTATATTTTTCAAAAGAATGGAATTAGCTTTTTCTACTGGAAAAAAAAAACCCCACTTTCATCAGATTTTTCCATAATATTTTTTTTTTAGCAGAAAACAAAATTTATGCAATTAGAAATGGTTGGCCCATATGGGATTACCTGTATATGAAATTTAAAACATTAAGCAGAATTTAAAATAGATTTTGAAATGAGCATCAAATGAAACAGATATTGATTGACAATAAACATTGTTTGCATAATCATATTTCAATCATTTATTATTTACATTACAATTACATAAAGTCTCAAATTTCATCAGCAATCATAATAGACTCACTTCCCATCAACAATGTTTTAAAAGCATTTGATCATATCTTGGTATATTGAAAGTAAATGAAGAGATAAACATGAAATTAAGATAACCTGATGCCTTTTTACACATATATTGTTTTCCGAGTTAGACAAGAGGCTCACCTGGTTAAAAATGTCTTGAACATTCATGTTCAGCTTAGTTTCAATTAAGTTTAAGGGACCGTCATGATGGTATGGTAGTTGGATGTACAACTACCTGTGCAGTCAGTGCCTATCACAACCAAAGTGAGTTCCAATTGCACTCATGGCGAGGTGTACTGGATACAACATTATGTGATAAAGTTTGTCAGTGAATTGTGACAGGTCGGTGGTTTTCTCTGAGTACTCCAGTTTCCTCCACCAATAAAACTGACCAACACAATATACTGTAATTGAAATATTGTTGAAAGTGGCATTAAACACCATAATCCTAACCCTTAATAATATTTGTGGTTTCTAGAAAGCAGATTTTTATGTATTTTCCCATAGGGTCCTATGTTAAACTGTGTTCTGCCATATTGGTTATTTATATTTACGATCAAAGAAAAAAATGTTGTCATCTTTGTAAAAGAACAAGTATTAAAACATTCGGCTGATTTGCTACCAAAATATATATGGAACAATTGCATCACACATATGAATTATGACACTGAATTTGTTCTATAGAACATTTAAAATGAGTAGAGAAAAATGTGAGCTAGAATCATATTATTTCACAGACTGCACCATTCGAAGGCTAAATATGACTTTAGCTATGGAGGTGCATGGGTTGTACAACATTAGGACTAAAACCCATCAGGATTTTCAGTTTGCTTTAGATATGAGCTTCAGTGGTTCTCCCTAGAACAAAATATTCTAGTGAAAAATACATTTTCAAACAGTTCTCTCTTTTATCTAATAATAAAACATCTCAAAATATCATTTTCCTTTTTCCCTTTTAACTTCCCACCTTCACCCCCACCCTCCTCTAAAAATAGTTTTTCATGATAATAGCTCAGTGTGCAAGCTCAATTGCCCTCCTAAAAAACAAATACCAATGATAGCTTTCTTCATAAAACAATGGTCATAAATAGATAATCATTATTAATGTTCATCAAAGATAACAAGCACCACATTCCTCCCCCTTATGTTTATAATTAGACATGACCAGTGGTAGATGGCCAGATAAAAAAACAATATGGAGGTATTAACTTAATTAAGACAAGAAATCTATGTAAACACTGTTGATATGAAAAGGTTTTGTTGATGACTTTATTAGAAACACATCTCCATGTGCTGGAATCTACTCACTTAGAAAACTCTCACTTCAACACTGGTAATTTATATGACAAAGGCCAAGATGATTTTCTTGTTTGGATAATGTGATCTTGAGATAAAATCCTACATCTCTGCTAACAAAAAATATGCTTAATTACTTCTGTCTGTGTTATTAGAGAAATTATTATATTGATATGACTTTGAAATACCAGGATTTCAAGGTTGAAAAAAAAATGATGTACGATGTAGTGTAATGTCATCAAGTGGAATATTTATGCATCTATATAATCATATTGATATATAAGTTGAAGGGGGGTTGTCAAGGTCATGATCATATGGAGTTGGATTTACAACTATCTGTGCAATCAGTGCATACAGATCACCACTAACATTGTGAGTTTGAATTCCACTCAGGCAAAGTGTACTCAATACAACATTATGTTAGAGCAACGCTCATCTGTAGGCTCAGGGTGGTCTAATACTCACATTACATAGTGATTATGTTAGAGCAACACTCATCTGCAGGCTCAGGGTGGTCTAATACTCACATTACATAGTGATTATGTTAGAGCAATGCTCATCTGCAGGCTCAGGGTGGTCTAATACTCACATTACATAGTGATTATGTTAGAGCAACGCTCATCTGCAGGCTCAGGGTGGTCTAATACTCACATTACATAGTGATTATGATTTCTGCCCATCATCAATCTCATAGTGATTGAATTAAAGAATAGCAATAAAAGTAATGTTCTGCAACTTTTAAATTCTTTTTTTTTCCAAATGCAATACAGCCCAAGTATTTAATAATTGCGGAGAGGAATGCATCATGCAAAACGCTTACTGAGGACAAATATTACATTCCAGGTTTTAATATCAATTAATAAGGTCTAAAAATAAATTAAAAATTTTAAAATACAATGAAATAAAATAAAAATATTAATTCTAAAATACATAAAACAAATCATTCTATATTAGTAAATTCTTTAGTATATATTTCTACCAAAATCATTTTTGAAATAAAAAGATGTATTCACCGCCTCAGATTTAATATTCACCGCGGTAAATGTCATGTGTTACTATTTTTGGAACATGGATTATTTTAGGAATACAAAAACAAAATGTGGTCTGTAGATGCAGACGTACCATACTGCCTGTGCCCAAAACAAAGATTTGTCACTTTGTCGGACGGAACATTGAAAAATATATTAAATGATAAAGAATCAGATGATAGCATGGTGATGTAAACAATAAAGTAGCACTACGTCAGGACAGTGGACATGTAACTTTATTTCAGAATAAAACTATTTCCTCAAAATATAGAATAAAACAATTACTGTCTTTTGATTCTGTAAATGTGTGGATTAATTGACTTTTGAAAAAAAATGATATTCACTTCACCCTTTCGGGCTCAGTGTATATCTTTTTTTCAAAAGTCAATAAATCCACACATTTACCTCATCAAAAGACAGTAATTGTATAATATACTATGAAAGCTTTTCTTAAATAAAGGGAGATAACTGTAAATGGTTTCATTTAAAGTACATATACTTTTATATATCACAATACAAAACAATATTTATTATAACCTTATAACAAGGTCCTTCTTCCACTTAAAAAAGATTAAAATTTTATATTTTGCTTCACAAATTCTTTAGAAATTAATTTTTGAGTAGGTTGAATAACACCCAAGTATTATTTGGTATTTATCCCTGCAGAGAATAACAGGAAAGCCCTTCAAATATAACTTTATAAGCTGTCTGTAATTGAATTCAGGCAAATCCTATAATAAAATTAAATCATAACCAATTTTATCAGGCTTAGTAGAACTTGGCAAAAAAAAAAAGTTAGTAGCATTCAAATTATTGATAATTGGATTCCATTTTAAAATTATCATTCATCGACATATTTTTATTTAATAAATTTTTGCAAATAAATAATTATCCCCCAAAAAACTAAAAAACTTGACGATGTGAAGGTCAACTGAAATATGCATCTGGAATATCAACTTCAGTTATAATCATAGCTGTATCTGATACAAAAAGATAGATCATGCCTACGATTCAGTCTTAAAAAAGAAATTGTATAATTCCCATGAAATACATGCAGTGTGGAAATGAAAGTTAATTGAAATTCAAAATTATTAGTATTTGGGGATTAGATAATATGATAAAATCTTTATATGATATCCTACACAACATTGGTTAATTAATATATACTATAAGTCTAGGTTCTCATTAATATTTTATTGACCTATAAGATAACGCTATGTTAGTGTTATGTGATAATCTACGGAATTGTCAGGAAGCCTCGGTACTACCAGCTATTTATATCAGTGACATTAAACACCAATTATGAAAATAAAGTTTCAATAATATATTTCAATTAATTCATTGTTGGTTTTAAAATAAAGAGAGTATATCTACACGCATACGCTTGTCAAAACTATGAATCCTTTTTATAGGTGGCATTAAACACCAATATGTAATCTATATGTATATTCATGACAAAAATATGTTCTGGTAGGTAAAAGGTAACACTGGAATAGAACTATGGGTTGATTTTTTTAGTCAACAGTAAAAGGGGCGATAATCGACACGGTTGGAAAATATTGCCTTGCAACAGGCCACCAACGACCCCTCCCAATTGTAAGAAACTATTGGTTATGTGGAACCGCTGCACATTGTAAACAAACGTGGCATTCTCAAAGAACGACACATTCATTTTTGCTTCCTTCTTAAGGATGAGTTGTGCATTTGATTTGTCCAGAACAACCAGTGGACACCCCTTTGAGAGATGTCGTACCCAGCAACACAGAAACTATGTCCTATTTCTATACCTGGGGTACAGTTCACTAGGATGGTTTTATATTTGAAAAAAAAAAAACTTCATTTTTTATCAGCTGTGACAGTAAAGTTACATACTGATATACAGAAAACTGAAATAAAAAAAAATCACAAAAAATAGTTGCAGCATAACAATCTTTTCTCCCTAAATAAATATTATCAATTGTGGAATTTTAAAACCCACTGTGTTTTTTTTTGTCCACACAAAAATGATAAAACAATAAAAAAAAGAATATATCATACCCAATGATATTAGGTTAAGAACAGGATAAATATAGAAACACATGCCTTAATGACAGTGCATGAGGGTCTATAGGAGAAATTCTATAATAATTAAGTACTTACACTGTGAAATGGTATATAAAACATTTCCATCCTGTAGGCCGCTCTAGAAAATTGTACACTTTATTTTGCAAAGATAATTTTGCGATAGGTTTAGGCTTGTATCTGTACTTTTCCTGAATAACTTTATTCATTTGCGTCATAACTGGTTTAAACTGCATCCACGCGGAGTTTTGTGCTTCTTGTCCCGAGTCATCACCCGAATGGCGAGGCTCGTATTGTATATCCTTATCCCATTTCTCTGTATTGGAATATGATGCTTCTTTATCCAACAACGGGGAATCAGCACCTGCGTCAACTTTGGCTTTTTCACAAGCAGGTTGATGTTTATCCAGAACCACTACAGCCAAGTCATCTAACTCAATATTTTGTGATGTCTTTTCCTGGTTTATTGTAGAACACAGATGACTCTTAGCATTTTGAGTCCCTGTACATGTTACAATCGACATACTTCACCCTAGTGTAGGATAATTGATCAGCTGATGATAAGAAAATCAACACTAATCAGTTTCATTTCTGTTAATTATCTATCATGGGATTTATACAATACAAATCTAACAGATACTACATGTATTATAACCACAGCAACCAAAATTTTGCAATAATTTTTGATATTTCAAAATATTTTTCGTTTCTCTAGATTTTATGTATAAATTGAAATTTCCAAATCCTTTTTGACTGTTTCACAATTTACATGTAGATTCTATATGCCTTTATTTTCTTTCCCTTTTTTTTTCTTCATCAGATTTTGTTGTGCATAGTTCAGTTTTAACGCATTAATATTTCATGATTTTTGTCAAATTCCCTTGAGAAAAGTAAGCATGGATTTGATGTTTGATGTGAATCGATAATTTACAAAGAAAACTATGAATTACATTAAAATCTATGTCAGTTTAATTAGAATTTCTTATCTTTATTCTCTATTTTAAAAATCCCTGACATTTACTTTGGTGTATAATTGTAATATTTTGTTTCTTCTCATTCCAAATGTCTTCTTTGATTAACAAAATGTAACAAAAATTTAATGCCTAAATCATGTTAACAAAAATTCCATTCTTATTTTGTTTTTGTAATTATGCTATAAAATATTTTTTAAACTTTCCATCTTAGAACACAATAACATCAGAAATTTCTTATCCCATTGTCACTTAAAAAAAAATTGAATAATGCACGATTCTAATTTTTAAATATGACAACTTTAAAAAATCTAAAAGACCTTAATGAGTTCTCGTTTTCCCATCACAATGGAATGAAATGAAAGGCTACGTTATAATCCAATATATCATGATCGTAGATTTACTGTGCTCCGTTCAAATCAGTCAAGAGATAATCCATTGTGGAACCATTACTGCATTCAGTTGAAGAGAAATTTGTTCATATTGATAATAACCAAATCACATGATCTGCCTCTCGACTCTCAGAAATCTATAATTTGTCAAAACTATTTCACTGATGACGGATCATGTAGCCTTTGTTGTTGTGAGAAGAACAATTCCCAGATTCTCATCCTAATGATTTCAATATCTACAAAATAGAGTAAAAAAACAATAGTTTAAGTAATGGTATAAAAAAAACTCATAATTCCTCACATTTACACCAATTAATAGTTTAAGTAATGGTATAAAAAAAACTCGTAATTCCTCACATTTACACCAATTAAATGAAATACAGCATATCGTAGAATTCAATGTCAACAAAATAGGGGAAAAAAAACAATAGTTTAAGTAATGGTATAAAAAAAAATCATAATTCACTACATTCACACCAATTAAATGAAATACAACATATCGTAGAATTAAAGGAGAACAACTATTATTACGATGTATATCTCTAAGTCATGTAACAGATACAGTACAAAGACAAACAAATTCATTGAAATGATAGAAATCACATGGGAAGAGGAAGATGTAATATCATTTCTAGATGACAGATTGTATTCCGGGAATTTTGTCAACATTTAAAATAAATTTGTACAGCATGTACGGTAAGTAATTACTAAATAGTCTTAATTTATATTTGAACAAGAATGTTGGTATACAATTTAGTGAGCAGGATGCATTTCTGGAATAACGTGCATCACGTACACTCAACATATTTGAGGAATAGTATTATAGATGAAATCTTGTGTTACATTTTACAAATACAAGGTTAACTTGCAAACTTGTGCATAACTGCAATGAGATAGTTTGTAGCTTTATATGAATAAAACTTCAGCTCACTAGATTTTCCCCCCATAATTTTCATTATAAAAAAAATCTACCAATGAAAATTGAAATGGTTAATAACTTTCCTTAATTAGTAAGAAAGGATATGGATATAAATGAACATGACAGACTTATTATACAATGTTACATTTAGACACAAACTAAATTTTTAGGAAAAGTGTTTATTTGCTGTTCTACATTTCAGTCACAGCATGGTATTCAATATTAAGAATAACTCATACGATAAATTGAGAATCAAATGGCCACTAGCCTGCACTTACATGGGATTCCTACTTCTGTCGATAAATGCTATATCAGGACATTATTGCCATTTTGATGTTATTTGGTGTATAAGAATTTAAATTCCCAGATGCAGGGTTACCAACCAGAACACAGAATGTAGGCAATATTGTCTTACAAATACTGTCATCAACCAGAACACAGAATATAGGCGATATTGTCTTACAAATACTGTCATCAACCAGAACACAGAATATAGGCGATATTGTCTTTCAAATACTGTTATCAACCAGAACACAGAATATAGGCGATATTGTCTTACAAATACTGTCATCAAC
>MJUT01056158.1:127787-143037 GCA_002080005.1 Gigantidas platifrons | reverse complement strand
ACGTTTTACCTAATGTTGTTGGGTGTGTTATTATTGTCCGTTCCTTTCTTCTCTAGATTTGATATCGACGTTTTACTCAATGTTGTTGGGTGTGTTATTATTGTCCTTCCTTTCTTTTCTTAATTTGCTTTACGTTTCTGCTCATATTTGCATTATAATTTTATGTTTTGATCTGAACTATTTCTTCTGTCCGATATTTCGTTGGAATCGGGAGGGACCGGAGTGGCTCAATGAGTTTGGTCGTTTGATTACCTAACAACTCATACAAACCTATCACCAATACGGCGTGGGTTCGCGCCAAGCTTTGTAAATTACAAAAAGGGGGCACTCGACTCGCAGCCGCAAGTGATAAAGTTTTCCAGTTGCTTTCCCATGGTCGGTGGTTCTCTCCGGGTACTCCGTCTTCCTCCACCACTAAAACTGGTCGCTATGATATTGCTGAAATATTGTTGATTTAAGTGGCGTTAAAACACCAAAAATTTAAAAAGTCAAATCGTTGGAATCGGGTATACTGTGTTTGTGTATTTATAAAATGAATCCTCTCAAAATGAGTAAATTACTGAAGAGACAAATATGAATTGTTCAGACTGGATGAACTTGAATGGTTCACACATCCACAAAAGCACATGCATTGCTTATTTACAGATAATGTTTATGCACGCATACATCTATATTTATGTCAGATATGTACAATGGCGGCAGTTATTCCTCTAATGTTATATGTACTGTTATCGATGATTTGTACATTGTCTCCTTAGACACGATAATATCTATTATTACATTACTGTAATTTAACTTGCACATGATTGGCTTAAAACTGATTAAGAGGTTTTGAGTATTTGCGATATCATCCTCTCGGCTAAAAATAGATGGGGAAACCGGACTTTTGCTATCCTATAAATTCGTTCTTTCGTTGTTCAATAACCAATGAGATTGTGTTTGACATTTGTTTTTCCGCTGAATCATAAACAAATGCTCCAAAATTGCGATATTTTATTGATATGACAATGAAGTTGTTAGTAGATAACAATAAAACATTTTCATGAAATAAAACAGTCATAATGGAATAGGTTGCTATCTGGCTTATCTGGCCTGCAGCTCGGTGAATATTACATTTTTTCGGGTTGATAAATCCAGATAGCAACTCTATTCCAAAGTCAATAATTGCATATTATCAAGCAAATACCGTGATATTAACATAGCATGTTAGTTTTATAGTCTGACGCTCTTATGACGTCACTGACGCCACGTATAGCCAAATAATGATACAAAATTATGAAGTTTGGCCGTGACTTGCAATAGGTCGGTGGTTTTCCGGGAGCTCCGGTTTCCTCGACCAATAAAACAGATTGCAATATTGTTGAAAATGGCGTTAAACACCATAAACCAAACATATATTCCCGTCGTTTTATATACAATGCAACACGTGGTATGTTAAATAATATTTATCATATCGCATTGTTAACTTTAGGGGAAGTTTTATCAACGTATCAACAGTTTCACCAACACAGGAAGTGACGTTTACAGTCTCCATAACGACACCTGTTGGACAGCATAATATAACCCTTGACTTGGCCTCTGGATTTGACGGTTTGCCGGTGTTTCATATATGCTCCATAGAGGATTCAATCCTCTTTGGTGAAAATATCATCAACCCAGATTACACCATAATTAAAACATCTACATTCGACAATTATCAGGTAAGAATAAACAAGTGGAAGGTATATTAATTAAGAAACTACGACGGGTACCACTGGTGGAGCAGGAACTGCTTACCCTTCTGGAGCATCTGAGTTCATGTGGTTCGTGTTACTCGATATTTAGTTTTATTTGTATGTTTTGTAGATCGTTGTTTGTCAGTTTGTGCTTGTTCTTTTGGGTATTGTGTTGTCTGTTTTTCTTCAATTTATGGATTCTGATTACTCATATTGTATTTTCGAACTCTTTTTCTAACAGTACAATATAACATTGTCAGTATGTTTTTAAAATATCTTCACCAAAACACTCGCTATTTTGTTTTCTTGCAATACTAATAAGATTTAATAAGTTTAAAGACTTTTTAAATCCAAATGTGTCGTATTTATAAAACTATGTCTGACCATGAACAGCATTGGTAGTAAAATCGTTACCGGCTATCTCTCAAATCACTGGGGTAATGCTGATGACCGTAACCGCAATTACGGTCATCCCAAGATGTCGGACATGAAATTAGGTAAGAAACTTTTTTGTCGATTAAATTGCTTCTGTAATGTATTTTAAATGACACACTCGTTGGTACGATAGTAATTTATGAACTTATCACGAGGAAATCACAAATTACGACTGAAAAATGTATATGAAAGAGAAAATCCGATTTAAAAAAATCGCTAAGATGACCGTAACTGAAAACTGAGATGACCGCAATTACAGTTTTCAGTTACGGTCATCTTAGCGATTTTTTTTAAATCGGATTTTCTCTGTCATATACATTTTTCAGTCGTAATTTGTGATTTCCTTGTGAAAAGTTCATAGATTACTATCGTACTAATTAATGCATGTGTCATTTAAAATACATTATAGAAACAATTTAATCGACAAAAAAGATTCTTACTTAATTTCATGTCTTGAGATGACCGTAATTTACAGTTACGGTCATCAGCTTTACCCCAGTGCAAATGTGGAGAATAATGGGCTTAAATTGTACTCGTGTCAGACAAAGAGCATATAATTGGTATTTGCCACAACGTGGCTAAGCATCCACCGTTCATGTGTAAGAGCATCATACTGATATATGCTACTGTATAGAATAACCTTATGTGTTAGTAAACCGCCTCGATGGTGTCATGGTTACCGTGCTGACATTGAGTATGATAGATCATGGGTTCGAGAACTGGTCTGGTCAAACCAAAATCTATGAAATTGGTATTCGTTGCTTCGTTGCTTCTCCGCTAGGCACACATCAGTAAGGAGAAAGAGCAAAGACTGGTTGACTCGGAGTGTGTCCAAGTGTAGCAACATGTCTACCCGAGAACTGATGTTCCAGTGAGCTAGCACTATAAAAATCCAACTAATTGTGTTGGTCTAGTACAAAGTTAATGTCTTTATCATCTCATCGAATGTAACTTGGTCTCGCCATGATAGACCACAGGAACTCGAATAACTATTTCTGACAAATATCCGATCTCTGGCAATGGCAATCTCGTAGAAAATACCAAAAGGGAAACATCGAGTTGCATACCGCCTTTTTTCAAAATCATAATTTCGTCTGATCTTTGCCCAGAAATATCGGTCATTGGCTATTAAAATGTCAGGAATTGAATAAATTTTACATATTTACATGCCTTTGCTACTGATTTTTATTTTTTATGCTGTTTTCAAACATTTCTTGACCTGATTTGACCAAACGGCCGAGATCCCTATCCGGAAGTCAACATTTCCCACCCAAATTATATTATGTTCGGAACTGCCATTTGGTACACACCGTGTATCACCTTATGATTATCATGACTGTCGTGTTGACTTCCAGGCAGGGATCTCGGCCGTTTGGTCAAATCGAATCAAGAAATGTTTGAAAACAGCATAAAAAATAAAAATCAGTAGCAAAGGCATGTAAATATGTAAAATTTATTCAATTCCTGACATTTTAATAGCCAATGACCGATATTTCTGGACAAAGATCAGACGAAATTATGATTTTGAAAAAAGGCGGTATGCAACTCGATGTTTCCCTTTTGGTATTTTCTACGAGATTACCATTGCCAGAGATAGCATATTTGTCAGAAATAGTTATCCGAGTCCCTGTGGATAGACATGGGAATATTGCTCATTTGACGTTAGACACCAATCACTTACTCACCGCATGTCATTAAGTACTGTACTTTTGTGAGTTTTAATCAAAAGCCATCATAATCATTTGGATTTCCAATCTTTCGATTTTGAGCGTACCTGATCAAGGTTATTACAGAAATGTGTTGTGCGCATACAATTGATTCACTGTCATACGGTACTACTTTACCATGTAACATTTTTTGTAATATATAATGAAACCTATTTAAACCGGTTACATTTACTACCAGCATTCTTCTCCTGGATAGACAGGGTTTTAATTCTCGAAGGTTAAATTTACAAAGATATCTGCCATTGGTAATAAATTGGCTATTTAATTTAGATAGTATTCCGGTTGATTTAGCATTTGTTTTTTTAGACAGGTCTAGTTTAAGTATTATATCGGTGTTGAAATGCACTAGATGCATATCTGTCGGTTAAGGCTTGTTGGTGTTCAACACTACTAACAACATTATGTCAGTTATATCATGACGGGTCAGTTTTAATTGGAGAAGGATACCAGAATATATGGAGAGAACCACAATCCTACCACAAGTTATCGAGTACATCTCGCCATATGTATATTTAGATTGGAAATATCATCGTCATTTGGTTTTTTTTTTTAAATAAGTCAAATATTGAATATATTTTGACAGATGGATGCTGCTAAGATATATTTTGGACTAGTAACAAACACTGGATATAACACGTCATCATATCAACCAAGTCAGATCACAGTCAACTTTACAGCATTGGTTCTTAATAATATAAACCTTATAAATGGCGACACCTGTGATTTTACAGCCAGTGTAGACCAAGATGGCGCCACGTCAAATTCATCTACCATATCGTTCCAAGCATTAATCTACAATTTGGTAAATATACACGAAGGGACAATCAAGAATGCGCAATCACTATCACGAGATACAGGCAACATTGGGCACAAGAAACAAAAACGAAGACCAAAACAAACAAGAAACAAAAAACAAAAGCAAAAACAAAACAAAACAACAAGACAGAAAGCTAAAAATATTTACAATATGGACTCAACCAAAATAGTGAGGATTATATATTAATGGATATTGGCTGCCATGCACATGCTCTTTGAATATGTTACTCCCAGACAATGTTAAATTAGTAGGCTTTATAATCTGTTAACCTTTAGCAAACTTACTGATAGTAATTCTAGAAACAAATTATACACCATAATTTAGACATCTTATTTTATTGTAAAACCTTTAATGCTCATAATTAAAAGATGTGAAAACCAAATAATTCGACAGTATTTTGTAGCAATAAAACCAAATAATTCGACAGTATTTTGTAGCAATAAAACCAAATAATTCGACAGTATTTTGTAGCAATAAAACCAAATAATTCGACAGTATTTTGTAGCAATAAAACCAAATAATTCGACAGTATTTTGTAGCAATAAAATCATATAGCCTAAACAGTATAGGAAAAATCAGCTCCAGTTACATATATGTTCTACATACGTTATTTTATCCTATTTGAAAAGAACAAATATGTATACATTCAGACCTATATATTATATATATATAATTTGATGAGACCACAATCCATAGTCGTTAAGCACCTCTTTTGTAGATTTCAAAACAGAAAAGCATAGAAAAGGATAAATTTTCCGTTACTACCCGACTCATCGTGTCATGCTTTTGTAGTGACTGTTAAGTTTGTTCTCGTCCTAAATTTAACTGAAATAGTTCTCGCTATGCATTAATCAATCAATCAATATATCAAGTACATTATGTCCGTCCTTAAAATGGGATACTGCTTGAACAGAATGGAATGCGATGACGGACGTTGAACTTAAAAATCAGACGAGACAATTGTACAACCCGTAGCTAACTAGATTAGTATACATTACAGCATCATTTCACCAAAGTGGTTTAGCCTCAAAGAACTAGTTTAACCCCGCCACTTGTTACTAATGTGCATCTACTGGGCCGAGAAACGGAGAGATCATGTATATATATCTTAGGGGTATCATTCTGACTGTTTCGTCTATTTTTTTTGTCGGATTTTTTTTAACTTTTCCAAGAGTGTAGTATATTTTCCCCTTCATTTTATTAGTAAAATTTACTATATATTACGATTTATTTATTTATTTATTTATTTATTTATTTATTTATTTATTTATTTATTTATTTATCTATTATTTAGGTGTCCGGTTATGATCCACTAGTATCAGTAACAGGACCTAGTATCTTGGCATTAGGACAGGTAGCCACGTGGACAATAGATACTGTACTAGTGGACGGTTCAAATGACTTGGTTTTAGATATATACGGATCTGGAAACTCTCCTGTAAATATATGTGCTTCCAGATATATAGGCAAAGGTTAGAATTAAGAAACTTTATATACATGTACAATGTATATCAGTTTACATATGATGCCGATATTTGTGATTAATGCTGCAGGGATATTCCGAATAAGCGTTAGTGAAAACCGAAGGTGCAATCGAGCATTGACAATCAAGAGAAACTGCCAATTTATTTTTCTTTCTATCTGCCTCTGCTGTTCTTAAAAATCAAATACCAAACAAAAAAGCTAATGGATACACAAGACACAGGACAAAGACAAAGAAATAAAGGAACAACGCAGAAAACTAAAACAATGAGCAATACGAACCACATCAAAAATGGTGGGTGAACCGAGGCGACGGCGAAGGGCGGGCAATTCCTGTCTCCCACAAGTCACCCGCCATGCTACTCATATAGTCAATATTCGTAGGACACCATTATGCGCTCGCAAACACAAATAAAGTAAATAAGACACGAGTCCACTAACAGACAACTGAATGTGAAGACGAACTGAACATCGTGTGTTTGCGGAAATCGAAATATGAAAGGGTAATCAGATAATGTAATGGTCAAACACAAATAAAGTCAATAAGACATGAGCCCTCCTGGAGGTAAAGACGGACTGAACATCGATTTTATGTGGCAATCAATGTTATGAAAGGGTAATCAGATAATGCAATGGTCAAACGAAATAGAATAAAACGCCAAACATTAATTTAATTTTTTTTTTTTTTGTATTTCAAATGTAATTATAATGCAAATAATTACACCGGAACATCGTAATATCAGTCTTAAAGGGTCCAGTCAAATTCTGATTTTTCTTCAAAGTATTCAATTATTAGTCTTAACCATACTAATAAAACAAGACAGAAAATGCCACAATGTCAGAATAGTATTAAAATCCGCTAGAAAAATTGTAGAGACAAAGGCAAAATGGACAAGACTTTAACAACAAATACATGACTGCTTACTATCCTGGCTTGGTACAGGCACTTCAATGAAAAGTGCCGGAGTTAAATTAGGTGTATGGGCCCACAATAATACTACATATATACAGCAATATAAATATTTGTATTTCTACCTATAGCTATCTATCATCACAACGAGTAGACCGAGTTCCGGATTAGAGAAGATGACGTTTAACTGTATGTGGCCTTTTTTTTAATTCTATGATTGACATGAAAGAGAGAAACATGTTCCAACAACCATTGTCAAGCGAGGAAAGTGAGCGGTCATGCACATTTTTGTTAGTTGTTTAGATTTTTGCCTCTATTTTTTACGATGCTCGATTGGATTTTGGAACCGCTTTCGACAGTGCGCTATTGTTTTTTTTTATCTCAACATATTCTTACAAGAGATATTTTTGTAGGTTCTAACCTGGGATGTTATAACGACCATATCATAACAGTTGATCCTAGTATCGCGGGACCGACAGGTTTTGTTTATACGTTTGGTGAAATATTGAATACAGGTAAGACATACGTTTATATTGTGAAATTAAATTGAACATAGGGAATGAGAGCGTTTATTGCTTGACGCAAAATAATACATGTTTACCTATATATTATTTATGCCGAAAACAAATTACATTATGAGATGATTTTCGCTCTGTACTAGACCAACACATTTTAGTTGGATTGTTATAGTGCTAGCTCACTGAAACATCCAGGATAGATATGTTTCCCCACTCAGACACTATAATTCCGAGCCAACCATTATTTGCTCTTCCTCATTAATGCTGTGTGCCTAGCGGAGAAGCAACAAAAGCCACTTGTATAGTCTCTGGTTTGACCCAACTAGGGCTCGAATCCACAATCTGCCGAGAGTACGCTAACCATTACACCACCGATCAACTTCTGAATAGAATGAATGCGTAAACATATATGTTGAAAATTTTCAAAGACGAAAGGTCTATGGAAGATGACGTAATTGTTGGTGAAATCTTATAACGAGAAAGACAAAATACAGAAGGTTTTTGTTTTCTAACTTTGGTGAAACATTGAATCAACTAATGAATCTATCCAGTACATACATTGACATAAACGACATCTTTATAATATTTTACGGGGCCGTCGTTGTCGTGATCGTATGGTAGTTGGATTTACAACTACCTATGTAATCATGCAATGCATATCACCAATAACGTTGTGAGGTCGAAACCCGACGAGGTGTACTCGATACAACATTTTGTGATAACGGTTGTCAGTGATTTGCGACAATGTCGGTGGTGTTTTCCGGGTACTCCGGTTACCTCCCCCAAAAAGAACTGACTGTCACATTACAGCTGAAACATTGTTGTAAGTGGAGTTAAACACCATAACACTATAAAATACGAACTTCTTATTTATTTAGATATTTATGTTTGTATTTACATTGATGATGTTATAACTCACTGAACACGAAAAGACAACGATATGATGTTGGTAATGCATACCCTGGCCTCGGACAGACACAAAACTGTAGCTGGGTTGTTTCTAATCAAGTTAGCAGCATTGCACCTATATTCATAATGAACAATAAATCAAGTGGTGACGCTGGTCTAGATATTTAGGCCAAGGGTTAGAATTAGCAAAGGAACAATGATGTTATGACGGATGCGTTGAAACAGGCCAGCAATGATCATATATCACAAATCGTTGCTAATTGGGAGGTGATCCCCAGTTCCTGTGGACGCCCCATAGTATACCACATTTTGTCTGCGGTGTCTAATCAATAGGTAATGATGTCATCAACTGGATTTTGAAGTTCAAGCAAAACGGTACAAATTGATCTAAAATGGTGAACTTATTTCACAATTATATGCTTCATTCTAATTCAATAATACACTTATTAATTACTTTCGGATGTCTGTCATATTTTCCGATAATGTTAAGAAGGGTTTGAAGATACCAAAGGTGTAATCAGAATCCGTAAATCGAAGAACAGACAACACAATGGCCAAAAGAAAAAGGACAAACAATGATCTACAAAACATACACATAAAACTAAAGATCGAGTAAAACGAACCGCAGAAAAAACCGTGGTGAACTCAGGTGTTCCGGAAGGGTAGCAGTTCCTGCTTCACTAGTGGCATTACCCGTTAGGTTAATCTACTTACAAACCCTATGATATGTCATGAATGAGGAAAGGACCGGGAAACTGTTGAATCCCAAGTATTTAAATTAACCACATTTGATGGGTGTCCGTGTCAAATAAAGACAAATCTTTTAGAACATATTTATTTCAAGAATATTTATCTTTAATATCAACTTTCTGAATTCTCTGTAATTCTAGATTACTTGTATGGATTTACTACTGATGACACCAATAATACTATAACAATAGAAATACTGGGAAGTATACCACAGAATGGTCAACCTGGATCTACTTTCACTTTCACAGTAGATTCATATATTGATGGTAATTTTACAACATCTGCAACATTTGATGTCACTGATGGCCCTCCATTATTTACTACTACCGTAAGTAGATACGTTTGTTGTACTCACATCATATTAATTTGCCATAATTCTTTGTCTTACTACTACTCTCATACAAATAAATGTACGTCTTAAGTGCAACTGATTGGCTTTCACCTTTCTAAAAATATCTTGCATAGATTTAGACAATATAGGTAGGCCTATGGTGTCTTTTTACATGAGATTTATTTGGATGAGGCTAAGAAACAGGGGTACTGCGAGCAGTCCCCCTGTTTCGTGCCGAATTCAAATAAATCTCATATAAAAAGACATCATACCTATATTGTTTTTATACTGCAATTCTATATTTTTTCTCAGGCTGTTTTCTATATACAAAAAAAAATAATTAAAATTCGTATTCCCCGTCATGAGCCCCATTTAAAAAATGTTTTATACAGGACATTGTCCAGTATAAAGCAAAAGTTCCAAAAAGGGGCGTGGCCTAAATGCTTTATACAGGACATTGTCCAGTATAGAGCAAAAGTTTATACGACCCCATTTATCAACGCTGTAAAGTTACCAATTGCAGTATAATAACCAATTTTTTGATACCAGCCACCATGTTACATCTTTCAATTTGCAAAAAATCTGCAAAAGAATATTGATTCATTGGAATACACAATTATTGACAATGAGAGACAGTTGTGACTAAGATTAATGATACACGTCGTTACTTAAAATTTCCAATAGTAAATTTCCCTTTCTTTGATATCTAAGGAAATCTAAAGTTGCCTTGACTTGAGGCGGGAGTCAGGATCATCAATTCCGCGGGAAGGGTTTGGGTGAACCGGTTAGCTGGATATTATACATCATTTTTGACACCTCATCCCAGGCAGGACTGTAAAACTGAAAACGTTAGTGGTAATAATCAGTGATTGCTACGACAATTCCGTGTTAGCATGATGCACATATATAATAGGTGTGTGTTTGACATAATCTGACTTCTATGCTGTTACAGGTTCTACCAGTTGTACAAGTCACTAAAGCATCGACCAATCAAAGCCAGATAACAAAAGGATCATCTGTACTGGTATATGTTGGCATTTACGTTCAACCAAACACCGTTGACACGTACTCACTGCAAGTCACCACCACTACTAGCTTGTCTACCATATGTGACATTAGGATCGTAAGCAAGGGAAGTAACTTTCCTTGTAATGAAATATTGGAGGTAGATAATACAACTTCATATACGTCATTGGATGGTAATTTGACGTTCTCCATGGTGACACGTGATATTGGACTTATTACAAGTATGACCAATGAAACTGATATAATGGACGTTGACAACAAGGTACGTGCTATCTATAGAGTGAAAGTGTTTTTGTATTTTGTTTTATTCTGTGTTTTGTTTTTCTTTTTGTCAATTCTTAACTGCCCCCTTCGGTTTTCTCTAACGTTTATTTATAATATGTTTCCTTTCTGAAAGAGATTAAATGCAAGGATGCCAGTTTTCGTGGATTACTCATAAAAGATACAGTATTGTATCCCTCCATTCGTGCACTCCTAATTCAAAATCAAAATAGAAGGAAATGGCGTAATTAATTAGAATGTTGTTCTCATTAACAACATTAAGCCTAGTTTCATTCTTAAATTTCCTGAGACCGCATCGGTGATGTAATGGTTAGCTTGCTTTCGGGGAGTGCAGTAGATCGGGGATTCGCGCCACTGTCGGGTCACAATCTAGATCATGCAATTGGTATTTGCTGCTTCTCCGCTAATAGGGTCTAAAGGATAATTAGCAAAGACTGCTTGGTTGGTTCGGAATCTGGATAATGTGTCTAACCGCAGATAGGTGTTCCTCTGAATCTGCTTTATAAAGACCCCACTAAGAGTGTTGGTCTTGTACATAAGCGGATATCATCTATTGTATGATTGGACAAACCCGCATTTAACTTATATCTACAATTATTCACTTAATTACTCTCTAACTTTCGTCACGAAATCCACGTCAATTTGTTCTATACCAATAAAGTGTCACACAGTACCACGTATAAAGGGTTATTCACATTCTCATTTTTGGTGCATTCCGTGGATTCTCATTGTTTCAAAGTCACTGTTAGGTGCGTTGTTTTAATCTTTCATTTCTTTCCTTTTTCTTCTTTTTTCTCTTCTTCGCTATTTTTTTTGTGTTTTGCTGTGCTAATTACTCTATTTTTGGTAAACAAATTATTACATGTGAGTTATTTTTTTTATTAAAACAGTTACCATGGTAATATAAGATTATAATGCATGTTATTTTTATAACTTAGATTACAGTTGCTGTGGTAATCCAGGTTCCCCAGGATTCATTAGCGACAATATCAGATACAATAGTAGTTACAGCAGCCGTTACCAGTGGCAACCTTGGCACTACAACATCCCTAATGTCAATGATGGTTATCAACTCTATAATACAATCTGAGGTAGTTAAGACTTTAACGTGTTGAGGCCGTGATCGTATAGTAGTTGGATTTACAACTACATGTGCAATCTGTTCCTATCACCACTGATGTTGTTTGAATCTCGATCAGGGCGAGGTGCACAATATTATGTGATAAAGTTTGACAGTGGCTTATGACAGGTAGGTGCTTTTCTCCGGGTCCTCTGGTGTCCTTCACAGTTAAAACTGACCGCCACAATATAACTGAAATATTGTTGAAAGTGGCGTTAACCACCATCAAACAAACAAACAAGCAAACAAACAAACAAACAAATGTTAACGTGTTATAGCTATTATCCATTTAGTTAACACCAATGTGATTATTTCTCACGGGATATAGTGGGGTTCGTATTGCTCGATATTGAATATTGAATATATGTGTAATGTTTCGTAGATTATATTTGTCTTTTTCCTTTTGGCCATTGTGTTGTCTGTTCTTCGTCGATTTTCGACTCTTGTGTATTCCCCTTTGGAAACTTCAATCTTTTGCTTGACATGCCATGACTGTGATTGGTGGCCCAATAAATACAATGAAACGTGTATTTATGTGTTTGTTTGCGAATAGTAGTGTGCAACACATATTGTGTTGTATTTTTCTTCCTGTTGTGTGCCTTACGTTTCCAGTTTCTTTGGTTATCCCCCTTTTTTTTATTGCACCTTCTTTAACGTTAATTAAAAACAGAACATGGGATCAACGTTATCTTCGTTTTTACTATAAAATTATTTATACATGTATATTTAATATCGACAATTTTGAAGTTCGAGACGGAGCAAGTCCGATATGATGAGCTGTGATGCTGGTGATTACGTATGTCAAGACGTTCAAAACTAACGTCATTGTTTTTACCGGTATTTGACGTCACACTGACCGATAATTTTCAACATGAGTTCGCTGATACTTACAATATCACTCCGTGAGATCAAAGAAAAATGCCCAACTTACCGATAATATACTATAGCTAACTAACAACTTGTCATGGCTGTGATTCATAACCTGATTAATACAGGGGAACCTGTAAAAAATCATCGAACATCTGTGGGGTTTACTTTCTTGTTCGGCATGTGCAGATTACGTTTGTAAATTATTTGGTTTATTATTCCCTAAGATTTAAAAATTATTTGTCTTTCCATTCTTTTGACTCTAACTCACATAGTAGAAAAAAAGAAATAACATACTTTAGCTGATTTTGCCTCTTCGTGTTCAGGACTTTGTTTTTCCTGCTTTGAAACATATCTAAATTATTTGGCTTTTAAATACTTTGAATTTGAGAACATCTGATCAAAGTTATTCCAGAAACGCGTCGTGTGCACTAAATCTATGTTTTATTAGATATTAAGGATTAAATTCAATGATCGTCTTAGACAGATTAACGCTGTTAGTTGTAAACGTCTTTTCAATAATGTACATAGTACCGGGCATTGTTTAAAAGCACATACGAACTAGGAGCAGAAACTGCTTACCCTTCCGGAGCACATGAGATTACCCCAGGTTTTTAGTGGGGTTCGTGTTACTCGATCTTTAGTTTTATATGTATGTTTTGTAGATCATTGTTTGACCTTTTGTACTTTTTTTTTGCCATTGTGTTATCTGTTCTTCTTCGATATACGGATTCTGATTACCCCTTTGGTATCTTTTAAACTTTTATTTTCTGTTCATTATAAAATGTGTCTTAATCCGATCTAATTGAACAAATTTTGGTTATAGCATATTAAGCGACAACAATATAGCACATTGTTAGAAGAAGAGTTTGAAGATAATAAATGGGTAATCGAAATCCGTAAATCGAAAGACTAAAAACCGGGGGTGAACTCAGGTGTTCCGGAAGGGTAAGCAGTTCCTACTCCACTAGTAACTCCCGTCGTATTACTCTAGTTACAAATCCAGTGATAAGTCATGAATGAGGAAAGCACCGGAAAATGGTTACGACAAGTGGAACAATTCACAAATCGAACGAAAAAATCGTAAAAGCAAAGGTAAAAACGACACCCCTTAACACACATTATACATGATCGCTCACTTTCTTGGCATGGCTCATGCTTTTCAATAAAAATAAGTGCCGGTGTCGTATAGTAAACCTTCCGCATAGCAAACCTTTCGCCGGAATGTTTGCTATATAGCAAACATTCCCCCATCCATAGCCGATCATCCCCCCGGATATTTTGGTATATAGTAAATGTTCCGCCTTAATCCGGATAATTACTATTGATTCGGAAATTAGCACCTTAATCGTGTTAATTATAATTGTTATATACCATTAAATGTATCCGGTTATGATTAAAAGGTAAAAAAGCACATGCTTTGCATTCAAAAAAATGTACGGAGCCATTTTGCAGTATTTGAAAAACTTGACAATAGGTTGGAAGGTTTACTATGCCGAATAAATACTATATAGTAAACGTTTCCCCATGGTTTAGTATATAGTAGATCTTCCAGGGGGTTAATCTACTATGGGGGAAGGTTTACTCTATGACACCGGGATTAATACAATGATGAGGTCATGCAAGTGTTTTTCACGTGATTAAACTGCTCCAACTCTCATATCTAACTTGGCTAGCAGAGTTGTTTTAATCAATGCTCGAACCTTCCATTTTATACACAATATACAAAATGTTTCCAAACTAATATGTTAGAGAAGATTTTTATGAAAGTGCCTATTGTCCAATCCTTGTGTTATTTCCTATCGATATTATGTTCCATTGTGTTCTTTGTCGCATTGTATCATGACTGTCTTTTACTAAGTGCGGTGCTATAAACTGGCCCGTCTGACAGCTAATTTTAATGGCAATCTGGTTAACTCGAATGAAATTATTTTAAATGTTTGTGATGAAAATGTTTTTGGTGGGGTTGTGTTACACAATCTTTAGTTTTATGTGTATGTTTTGTAGATCGTTGTTTGTCCTTTTGTCCTTTTTCTTTTGGCCATTGTGTTGTCTGTCCTTCTTTGATTTACGGATTCTGATTGTTATCTTCAAACTCTTCTTGTCTAATATTTAGCCTCATTGTACCAGATCTCTATACGGGCCGATAGTGCCCAGTTTCTTTATGTGCTCATTTGTTACAGTTCAGCCATTTTTTCATTAGCATTATTGTATAGTCCGTAGATAAGATCTGGTTGTTTCATAAATTAATGTAAATAAAAATAAATATATACAAGAAGAGCTTGAAGATACCAAAGGGGTAATCAGAATCCGTATATCGAAGAAGAACAGACAACACAATGGCCAAAAGAAAAAGGACAA
>MJUT01056158.1:104328-127765 GCA_002080005.1 Gigantidas platifrons | reverse complement strand
ATCGTTGTTTGTCCTTTTGTCCTTTTTCTTTTGGCCATTGTGTTGTCTGTCCTTCTTTGATTTACGGATTCTGATTGCCCCTTTGTTATCTTCAAACTCTTCTTGTCTAATATTTAGCCTCATTGTACCAGATCTCTATACGGGCCGATAGCGCCCAGTTTCTTTATGTGCTCATTTGTTACAGTTCAGCCATTTTTTCATTAGCATTATTGTATAGTTCGTAGATAAGATCTGGTTGTTTCATAAATTAATGTAAATAAAAATAAATATATACAAGAAGAGCTTGAAGATACCAAAGGGGTAATCAGAATCCGTATATCGAAGAAGAACAGACAACACAATGGCCAAAAGAAAAAGGACAAGAAGAGCTTGAAGATACCAAAGGGGTAATCAGAATCCGTATATCGAAGAAGAACAGACAACACAATGGCCAAAAGAAAAAGGACAAAAGGACAAACAACGATCTACAAAACATAGACATAAAACTAAAGATCGAGTACCATGAACCCTACTAAAAATAGGGGGTGAACTCAGTTGCTCCGGAAGAGTAAGCAGTTCCTGCTCCACTAGTGGCATCCGTCGTGTTAATCTAGTTACAAACCCTTCTGAAATAGTAGAAAGATGCAAATTCGATGGTGCTAATACACATATACATGGCCTCCCACTTTCATGCATTGGTATATACACTTCAATAAAGAGTGGTGGGTGAAGATGGTTTTATGGGCCCAAACATCGCTTCTCAAATAAAAGTGTGATTTTCTCTGATACATTAAAAGTGTTTTGTGTGTACTAGGTAAATTCAAGTGTACACCTGACAAGTCTACCACCCGAACCATTACCAGTGCAAATCTCCGAAACGGTGACTTGGAAAATACGAATGGAACTACCTGTTACATCAGACAGATTCGACGTCAAGGCATTCACTCAAACAACTGGCAACGGGGCTCGTCTGACTGTAGTATCTGGTGAATATACATTTATTGGGAAAGACTTGAGCTGCAATGATAACCTGAAGACTCTATCGTGGGTAAAATCTACTCATTTGCCAAGTCAACAAATGCGTTCGATTAATACCGACTTAGGATATATTTCATATCAAGGTAAGTCTTTCTGATACACGAACAATTTCTTGTATTTTTTTAATCTGGTAGTGAAATTCCAAAATCTTGTACCAACACACTATGTATATAATAATTTTATCTAACATTTCAATAAAACAAAATTTGAAACAAATAACAAGGTCGAATTAAAATTAACAAACTTGTACAATACTCTGAGTGAGACTACATGTTGTGCATGATGTCACTTATTTGCTGCAATTCATTCACCAATGTCACGTTCATATTAAATCTCCGCATTCCAATGTTATGACGTGATGACAAAGTAGTTCAGCCGAGAAAAGCTCGTGCAAGGTCGCGCCATTCTTTTATTACAAGAGTGCGGTGATACAACATTTTGTACCAGACACCTTGTATCAGACAGACTACTTTCTTTTATTTCAAAGGAAAACGTACATCATGTTAGATAAATATGAATATCCATCTTCTTTATAGCAACTATAATAATAATAACAATAAAAATTCAGTTGTTTGTCAACATATTATCGGTAATTTAGACATTTACCTTTTAATCTCACCGAGTAATGCTGTCAATATCCAAGAACTGACTCTAATGCTGGACACAATCGATCATTGGGAAGTCAAATACATTGTGACGTGACCGATAAAAATAATGACGTGCAATTTGAAGGTCTAGACATACATGTTCAATATTATCACAGCGCAACCTATCAGACTCACTGCGATACTAGTGATAATATCTGTCTCGTCCTTCAAAATGGACGTTATTCTATATATCTTTAAGCAATGATACAATGCTAAGCCACATATAGTCTCACTACTGGTTTGTCGGTGATTTCTGACAATTATGTCTGTACAGGATGTCATTATTTTAAGTACAGCTGTGCGTTTTAATTCAAGATTTAATTGCGTAGTTAAGCAACAGTTCATGTGTGTCCCTGTTTTTTTCAATTTTGTTTTTTTATTTCATTTCATGTTTTTTATTTACTAATTTTACTAATTATATTTTATCAATACTCACTACGGTATTAGATGTGAAATCACGTTGAAATTCCAATCCCACAAAGCAAATTTTAATAGAATGAATTTCTTAGTAAACATATAATTTTAATGTGCAGTCGAATCTAGTGTTGTTGTCGCTGTCAGTTCGATTGTCGTTAAACATGGTAACGTGTATAAATATACCATTTCTCCTACAGGAATGGGTAATTCCACAGCTGGAAACATTCTAGAAATCAAGTTCACCTTCAAAGTGGCAGACCACCCAGTTAATACAGACGGTTCTACTAGTATCTTGACCTTTACGGTTACCAGTGATGGGGGTGTGTCTGAGATATGTAAAGGTGATGTAACCGTACAGGTGTTAGGAAGTGAGACTGCCTCTATTATTTTTAATACATGGAGTAGTGATTCATCTTTAATACAAAACCTTGCAGGGTAATTATGTGTTTTACTATATATCAACCAAATGACAACTATGCTTAACCTTGGGTATTAAGTATATGTGTACCCCCTCCCCCTTCATCTTCCTGAGAATAACTTAAACGCTACACAACGCAGAAAACTACAAATATGAGCAACACGATACCCGCCAAGAAACCCGACATGAACCAATGCGTTCAGGGTAAGTGGTTGTGGGTGAACCAATGCGTTCAGGATAAGTGGTTGTGGGTGAACCGATGTGGTCATGGTAAGTAGTCGGGGCTGAACCGATGTGATCAGCTTTAGCAGCCAGGGTGGATATGGACAGAATCCTGGGGTGTTTTAAACGCCGGGGTGGATATGGGCAGAATCCTGGGGCATTTTAAACACCTATTGGATTTTGGAATTGTTGTGATATATGTTTTTAATTTCATTACAATTGAAGAACAAGTGTATTGTTTGGCACATATTTAGTCAAAAGTATGTAAATGTTTACTGTTGTCCAAGTCTCGAACAAAATGAAAATGTCATTCCTAGAAGATAGGGGTGATTATATATTCTTTATCCAGTAAAATTATAAATTTCTTTTTCTTTTTTTTTATTTTCCTACAGGGAGACAGTAACGGTATATGGTAACATTTCCTTACAGAATACATCTACTGCGCATGCATCAAATGTCAAGGTTTTATATATCTTGCCACATTTTGTTAAATTTGCTTCACCATTGAATTATACACACGTACAACCGATAGTGTCTGAAGATGCTAAAGGACTAGAGTTATTGGTATGTATTAAGATATTAACATATTTCTTTTTTTAAATAATGTTTCTGAGACAGAATTTAGCGCGGGAAAAATGTATTTAGTGAATATTTGACATAGTTAAAATTCATACGTACCAAGTCAGTAAAGTGGGACGTCATGCACATATATACGTCTATATGTTACTATAAATATCCAACTCAGTGTATTGGGCTAATACCATGCGAACTTCATTATCATACCATTGCAAATTATCTTGTTCTCCCATGGTATAACTGAACCATTCCTGGGTTGGCGTTAAGCAACAGTTACAATTACATTACATTGAAAATTAACTTGTTTTCCCCATGATATAGCTGAACCATTCCTGGGTTGGCGTTAAACAGCAATCATTCACTCACCCACTCTTCTATTTATTCGACTTAACATTGCATTTTTAAATATTGCCAGCCTAATCTTTATTTACTTAAGAACAGGGGTTATGCTATGAAGTATAGGAAAAGTTTGAAGATACCTAAGTAGTAATGAAAACCATCAATTCAAAGGACAGACAATACAATTATCAACAGAAAAGGTACAAACAATGATCTACAAAACACTACACAGTAAGCTAAAAACTGAGTAGCAAGAGCCCCACTAGTGAACGGGGGTTATCTCATGTGTTCCAGAATGGTAAGCAATGCTGTTCCACTGTCGCATTACTGTAAAACGACTCGAACGTCATTGTATGGGAAAATCGGGATGGGCACCTATACACGTGTATTAATACATTCAAATCATGAACCCCTATGCAAAATAAAAGGAAGCAAGGACAACACGAATTGAGTTTTTACACTTTATAGCTATGACATAGTGGTCTCCATGGGCACCTATACCCGTGTATCAAAACAAACAAGTCATGAACCCCTATGCAAAATAAAAAGAAGCAAAGACAACAATAATTGAGTTTTTACACTTTATAGTTGTGATATAGTGGTCTCCATGGGCACCTATATCCGTGTATCAAAACAAACAAGTCATGAACCCCTATGCAAAATAAAAAGAAGCAAAGACAACAATAATTGAGTTCTTACACTTTATAGTTGTGATATAGTGGTCGCGCACACATAACGTCTTACGTCTTGGTCGAGAAGACTAGAACGTGTTGAATACGTTTCAAAATAATATTATATTTTCAATGGATCGAGTAAATGTTTCTTGTCTTTTTTTACAGTTCCCTCTAGTCACGTTTGAAGATCACGTTGAGTTCTCATTCAAGTTGGTCTTGGATCCAGAGGGATATTTTGATCCGGGTACTGAAGATATTTACACTGTACTTCCGGTAGATGTGACGTATACCTCATTACAACGTCCGGATAGATCTGATACCTCTGTTCATTACTTCCCAGAACCTTTTATCCTGGAGTTTCTTTTTGATGTACCAAGTATGTTCTCATGTATATACAGTACAAAACGCCACGATACAACTGAAATATTGCTAAAGTTGGCACTTAGCACTAATCAATCAATCAATATACACTAAGGTTAATACATACCGTTATTTGAAGCGCTTTTAGAGAAGCACAATCAAAAGTGATTTTTCGGCAATTCAGATAAAAGCAACAAAAGTATAATCAGAATAGACAATTTTTTTTTTAAATCGGAAATACGAATTCTTATAAACGCTGATTATTATAGAAGTACTAGAAAAAAAACTTGAAGATATCAAAGGACTAATCAAAAGTGGTCAATAGAAGAAGGATATACAATACCATGACTAATAGAAAAAGTACAACAGGACAAACAACGATCTACAATACATTATACAGACAACTATAGATTGGGCAACATGAATCTCACTATAATAACCCGGGATGAACCTAGGTTCTCCGGAAGGGTAAGCAGTTCCTGTTCCACAAGTGTCGGCTTATTCTGTTTGTGATATTTTGCACTGTTCATTCTATTATTGTTTCATCTGGAAAATAGACAACAAAAGATATAAAAAGAAATGACGAAATGCCTCAGTATTAATTAAAATACCAGGTTTGAATGATCAAACAACTATCAAGCTTTGTTTAAAATAATTTACGTATGATGATACCAAGTTGATATTCGAAATCCGTAAATTGAAGCGGAACAAATAATGCAATGGCAAAAAGATAGCAACATCCCAAGGGTGAACAATTATGATGTTCACCGCAAGTGCAGGCAATAATTGTTTTATTATACCGAAACTCTATTTACAATAATGTTGGATGCAATAAACACTTATTTATGTGTTTTTATCTTATGTTTTCATAAACTTCATATTTGTGTTTTTAACATCCGGTCAAGATTGTAATTCCGTAATGCAAAAACGGATACATTTCCGGACAGACATGGAACATAACATTTGTCGACCGGTGAACAACAGTGATGTTTCCCTGGGGTACCAATTTTGTAAAAACATCACTTTTATTTTATATATAATATATAATGTAAGATATAATAAAATATACTACTGATTGAGCTAGACGAACCAAATTAAAATCGGTGTGAACTCAGGGGAGGTAAGTAGTTCCTGTACGACCAGCGGCACTCGTCGTGTTACTTATTCTAAGTTGAAGTCATCGCTTCGTAATTTTTACCATACCATGACTTAGTTAATTGCTGCGGAGTATCTGGGTTTGTAGCAAGAGTAACACGACGGGTGTTATATGTGGAGCAAGCACTGCTTACCTTCCGGAGCACCTGAGTTCACCACTGGTTCTTTGGGAGAGTTTCTGTTGCTCGATCTTTCGTTTAATGTGCAATGTTTTGTAGATCGTTGTTTTCCTTTTGTACTTTTTCTTTTGACCATTGTGTTGTCTGTTCTTCTTCATTTTACGGATTCTGATTACCTCCCTTTGGCATCTTCAAACTCTTCTTCAAACTCAGTGGGATTAATGCGAAAATTTAATCCATCTCCTTTATCGTACAGGTGCATTCGTATTATGCTTCCACTGTCATTTCCAGTAGCTTTATTGTTTACAACAACGCTATATCAAGACTGTCTCGCCAAGGTTCAACCAGAAACTACAATTCTAAATGTTATGCTTTCATTCAAATACATTGTATCAACAGTTCAAGCATTTATTCAAAGTTTAATTAAAACATGAAGGTACAATGTTGAATAAGAAAACAAATATTCACTGATAAATTAACAAACCAAAGTTGAAGTAACAATTTAAATACCAAGTTTTCAAATCTAAACTTGAATACCATGCAACAAACACAAATTGAATACGAATGTTCAAGAAATTATTGAAACAACAATACGTGTAGTGATAAAAAAAATCTCTCTATGATAGCGATGTGAAGGATTTAAGTACTAATGGTAATACTTGGATTTCCAACAGTATATGTCGTGGTCAGTTCTTTATGTCCAGTAAGGTATTGTCAACGGTAATTGTTTGTTTTAGTTTTGTGGATTTTGGTAGAATTGTTTACCATCACTGTTTACATAAACGTTAGCAAATTGCGAAGGGGAAATTACGAATCTACAAATCAGAGGCACTTTCAATATTTTGGGAAACAACACAGGACGAACACAAACAGAACATAAAAACACAGGAAATAAAAAACAAAATTTGCAACAAGGACACCTCCAAATAGAGCCCAGGGTCGAACCCAGGTAGTCGTGAAGGATAGGGAGCTCCTGTATCTTATAAGACACACAGCATGTTACTTGTAGAGTCAAGACCTGTTGGAGGGTTAGGATTATGGTGTTTATCACCAATTTCAACAACATTTAAGTTATATTGTTGCGGTCAGCTTTATTGATGGCGAAAACCGGAGTACCTGGAGAAAACCACCGACCTACCGCAAGTCGCTGAAAAACTTTACTACAAAATGTCGTATCGAGTACACCTCACCTAGTGGGATTCGAACTAACTAGAGGTGTTGGAAACCACTTTCTCCCATTATTACAGTGCTTTAACCCCGCTGAACTAGTGGTGGAAAAATATGTAATCCTCTAGAGGATTAAAATGTCTCGTGCCTTTCCCCGCATTAATTTCAAATTTTGAAATAAAGTTTGTGTTAAATAATGGGAGAAACAAATTCTCCTTCAGTTTCCCATGTGGGTTACGATATTTCTCCACTCTCGAGAGTTAAATTTAAAATTTTAACCACTCGCCTGACGGCTTGGGGTTAAAATTTTCAATTTAACTCTCTTGAGTGAAGAAATATCGTAACCCACGGGCAACTGAAGGAGAATCGATATATATATACGCTAACAAACCCAAATAACATAAATAAAACATAATACCAGTTAATAATAAAGAATTTATCTATTGATTAGTAGGAAGTATTGTATCCATTGGTCCACTTACACAAAGCTGTCAGTGGATTAGTTCTTCTGACGAATCCACATATACAGCAGCATCAGCAGTTTCGACATCATCAGTTGGATGGCGTCCTGGTGTTCGTGGACCTCCATATTGTGGAGAGGAGTTTCTGCAGGTATAAAAAGTGCATTACTGAATAAGGATAAACACAATCTGCGTCGAGTAAGATAAAAACAAATGAAGTCAGCATGAACATACAACAAAAGAACGGAAGTAAAGCAAAAACACAACACAACAGTAGTACAACATGGGTGAATGAGTGAGTGAGTGAGTGTTGTTTAATGCCAATTCAGCAATTGTTTTGCTATATCATGGCGAGAACAAGTTAATTTTCAATGAGATGATGATAAGGTCCGCTTTTTTCTAGACCAACACGCTTAAATGGTTTTTCATAGCGCTGGCTCACTGAAACAACTGTCTGTGGATAGACATGTTGCTCCACTATGACACATTATTCTGATTCCTAGACAACCAGTCTTTGGTATTTTTCCTTAATGTTGCGTGTTTAGCGGAAAAGTAACACATACCAATTTTATAGTCTTTGGTTTGACCCGATCGGGCTCAAACCCACTATCAGTACAACATGTAGATAATATAAAAAAAACAAAATGACGACAAAATGAAACATAAAAGAACATCAGTACAACATGGAGATAAAATAAAACAACGGAGCTACAACAAAACATATGACATAACAGCAGTGGGTCGAGTGGTCCAGGTTAGTTAGCATTTGTCATAGCAATTCAATCCCTGCAGTATATAAATTTCCCTTAATATCCCTTACGACCATCAAATTATGATGGTTACCAAAATATATGGAACTAAATTGACTTTTCTTTGGATGTCCGGACTTAATTGTGGAAAACCTGTCTTACCTGTGGATAACCTGTCTTACCTGTGGATAACCTGTCTTACCTGTGGATATCCTGTCTTACCTGTGGATATCCTGTCTTATTTGTGAGTGTTCAAGATGCCCGATATTTTCTTATTACATTACCTACAAAACATCATCCATAATATCTGTTCAGTGACAATTCACATGTCTGATTCTTTTTTATTTACGTTGGCAACCATTGAGAGGTAGACAATACATCTCTAATATCTGGTGTGATGTCTGCTGATTCTAATTTTAGCTTTACCTTGGTAACCAGTGGCAGGAAGACATTTATCTGTAATGTCTAATGATTCTAAATTTAGCTTTACCTTGGCAGATAGACATTTATTTGTAATGTCTGATGATTCTAATTTTAGCTTTACCTTGGTAACCAGTGGCAGATAGAAAAGATATATGTAATGTCACCTGGTGATTCCAATTTTAGCTTTACCTTTGTAACCAGTGGCAGAAAGAAAAGATATCTGTAATGTCTGATGATTCTAATTTTAGCTTTACCTTGGTAACCAGTGGCAGATAGAAAAGATATCTGTAATGTCACCTGGTGATTCCAATTTTAGCTTTACCTTTGTAACCAGTGGCAGAAAGAAAAGATATCTGTAATGTCTGATGATTCTAAGTTTAGCTTTACCTTGGTAACCAGTGGCAGATAGAAAAGATATCTGTAATGTCACCTGGTGATCCTAATTTTAGCTTTACCTTGGTAACCAGTGGCAAATATAAAAGATATCTGTAATGTGAACTAGTGATGCTAATCTTAGCTTTACCTTGATAACCAGTGGCAGATAGAGAGATATCTGTAATTTCTGGAGATTCTAATTTTAGCTTTACCTTGGTAACCAGTGGCAAATAGAGAAGATATCTATAATATCTGGTGATTTTTATTTTAGCTTTACCTTGGTAACCAGTGGCAAATAGAGAAGATATCTATAATGTCACCTGGTGATTCTAATTTAGACTACATCACACATTTCATTGTACAGATCAGCGATAACGGCTTGCTTTGGGATACTCTCTTAGAAAATGGAACAAACGAAGTGAAGGTATGTATCTTTTTAAAACCAATGATAATGGATTGACTTGAGATGCTCTGTCAGAAAATGGAACTGACGCAGTGAAGGTATTCTTGCCTCGATTTCAATTTATCATTTAAAATAGAGGCATAGAAAGGGTAGTCTCTGACCAAAATCCCTTGCTGTACAAGCTCCGATCCGTATATTTCTCTCCACGGACAGTCATGTTCGGAGTGGATACGAAAACTCTCCGGAGCATACGGGTTTTACTATAAACAAGCTACCCGCAAACAAAAAGCAATATCTAAAAATATAAAGGTAAAACAAAACAAACAACAATATGACCGACAACATACGATAACAGCTGATCCAAAAGGATCAGAATTTCGTGGTCAGTTTTATTGAGAATTTGTGATGAATGGTGCCCAATGTAAAATTAGACAAACTTAATAGACAAAGAAGTATTTAAAAATATCTTGAAGACACCAAAGGGGTATTCAGAATCCGTAACTCAAAGGCCAGACAACACAAAGGCCAAAATAAAAAGGAACAAACGACAAAGGACATTACGACAAACAATGATTTACAAAATACTGCACAGAAAACTAAAGATCGAGCAACAAGATCCTGGAAGGTTATGTCGTTCCTGCTCCACATGTAGCACTCGTCGTGTTACTCTTGTTACAAACCCGGTAATGAGAAGAGTTTGAAGATACCAAAGGGCAATCAGAATCCGTATATCGAAGAAAAACAAACAACTCATGAATATAGCAATCTTAATTTCATTTTATAGATGTTCAACGTCAGTTTTGATGATAGTGTCAAACAAATCAACGATGTCTACGACTTTGTTCTAACAGCCAATGAAATCTTCAGTAGCCGTTATATAAAAATTATACCCAAGGGAGCGTCTATTGTAGAATGTAGATCTGGGCTAAGAATTGAATTCTACGGCTTTAAAAAGACAAACGATTTGGCAGGTAAACAGAACATATAAATTAGCACGTGTTTTCTAAGTATGTAACAAATTTAAGAAGAGTTAAAAGATATCAAATGGGTAATCAGAATCCATAAAGACGAACGGACAACAAAATGGCAGAAGATACCAAAGGGGTAATCAGAATCCGTAAAGAAGAACGGACAACACAATGGCAGAAGTTAGCAAAGGGGTAATCAGAATCCGTAAATCGAAGAAGAACGGACAACACAATGCCAAAAGAAAAAGGACAAAAGGACAAACAACGATCTACAAAACATTACCCAGAAAAATAAAAATGGAGGAACACGAGCCCCACTACAAAATAACTGCAACTTCTGATATGTAATATTCAAAATCCCTACTTCCGTTGTGGCCTATATTGCATGCTAATTTGTATTAAATCTAATTATACAAACAGTGTATATATCTTGTGAGGTGTACTCGATATAACGTTATATGATAAAGTTAGTAAGTCTTGGAATAATTCCAACTTTAACCCTAACCCTATATTACAAATGACTCCAGAACGACAACGATGTCCAGATGTAACGTTTATCGACAGAAGTAAAGAGTGCAGATCAATTGCAGGCTAGATACCGTTTCACATTCATTTTAGTGAAAGAGCGATTCATATTGTTGAAAACCCTACTGTGACTGGAAATGAGGCACAGCAATAAATGTCCTGTTCCTTTACTTTCATTTATGTATAAGTGTAACGTTTGATAGTCTCTCGTGTTCATTTATGTATAAGTGTAACGTTTGATAGTCTCTCGTGTTCATTTATGTATAAGTGTAACGTTTGATAGTCTCTCGTGTTCATTTATTTCCATATCATTTCTTACTTATTTTAACTGTATTTTTTTAATCTCTGATATATATTCTGTAATACCAGGCCTGTCAAAGTATGGCTGGTTGGCTTCATGGTGTTTAACGCCATTTTTAACAATAGTTCAGCTATATCGTGGCGGTCAGTTTTATTGGTGGAGGAAACCAGAGGACCCAGAGACAACCACCAGAGTCACAAGTCACTGACAAATTTATTACATAATGTTGTACACCTCGCCATGATCGGGATTCAAATTCACAACATCAGTGGTGATAGGCACTGATTGCATAGGTAGCTGTAAATCCACCTACCATACGATCACGGCCATGACGGCCCCCTAAAAATAGAATGAAGAACATAATATACCACACTAGTACGTTCGGTACATTATCAATCTGTTTATTTGTAGATAATTGTACATCACCAGTGACTGGACGACTCGCCATTCATGGCAGGACACTCGTTGTTGACCCAATCAAAGGCACCATATTTGTCTGTATTGAAACCGGTGTAAGGTAAACCAGCAATGACAGCAGAACATATCAAAACAATAATAAAACATTCTTAAAACCTATGATGCAGAAAGACAAACATGTGGTTATATATTTTCAAAAGCAAGAGACAAATACGCCGGTTAGTTTAAGGAAAGGCCTGAGAGTATTCTGTAGTTCAACTGGATGAACGTTAAGACAAAGTTGTGTCATATGTTTATTGATGTAGTACTGAACTCTTCGGCAATGCAATCAGTGCATATCACTACTTTAGTTCTCATTTCGAATATCGATCATGGTGAGGTGTACTCGGTACAACATCATGTGATAACGGTTGTCAATGACTTACGACAGGTCGGTGATTTTCTCCGGGTTCTCCGGTTTAATCCACCAATAAAACTAACCGGCATGGACATAGCTATAATATTGTTGAAAGTGGCGTTAATCACCATAACACTAACCCATTGCAAAAATGTACACACTTGTCTACTTACCCCCACTGGTGCCGGAAAAATGAACAATGAGTCCTAAATACCAAATATTGTATATAAAAATAGTCTAGCTTTGTTGTAAAAAACAAAAAACACAAAAAAACACAAATACCACAGTGGCGGATCCAAATCCAATCAAAAAATCATAGAAACAGAAACAAAATTGATACTTATAATACACAAATGCATGTCCACTGTGACAGTTGTTGGTTTGTTGTTTTTGTCAAAATGTGTCGGTCATCGACTCGGATGTTAAATGGCCGCCATGTTGTAGTATACATTGAACAATAGGAAACAGGAAACACGTGTGCTTCAAATGGATTCTAACATAAACTGTGTAAACGTATTTATTATAATAAAATGAAGAAAAACAATGCCACACTGTCAGAAAGATTCCAAAATCAAATATCAAAATTGTAGAAAGAGACACAATCAATGTTTTAATTAGATGTTTCTGGAACTTTCTGGAACATCTAGACAAAAGGAAAGTTTGTGAATCGTCGGTAGCCCACGATTGCACAAGCTCTGATACTTTCCATGCACTCATCATCCGTGGGTCAATTCATACAAACCGTCTTCTTTTTAAGTTATTTGTACCGTAACTGATCTGTGTTTGATAGTTTCCATAGCAATATATTACTCAAATGTTCTTATTAGACGGGTCGGTCGCAAGCATAATGAAAGATACAAATTAACTAGTCGATCTAGCATCTTATGTCGATTACCCACGGGTAATTACCACCCATTTAATTTGCAAGGAGTCCCCTTTCTTTTTTAAACCTGTGTCGGTGATTTGATTGTTGTAAATCAGTTCATTGGTACGAATAAAATGTTTTAAAATGACTCATGAATAATTCATGACTACGAGGTTGACCCCTTTTAACCTTGTGAGAGTAGTCGGAGCGTGATCAGGTATGGGTTATTCACGACGATCCGTGTGTAACTACTGGTTTACTTTTAGTGCGAGTGCGTGAGTGATTATTGTTTAACGCCAATTCAGTCATTTTACAGCTATTTCATGGCGAGATCAAGTTTATTTTCAATGAGATGATAATGAGGTCCGCTTTGTTCTAGACCAACACGCTCAGTTGGATTTTAATAGTGCTAGCTCACTGAAACAACAGTCCGCGGGTAAGCATGTCGCTCCACTAGGACACATTATTCTGATTCCGAGCCAACCAGTCTTTGTTCTTTCTCCTTAATGCTGGCTGCTTATCGGAGAAGCAACACATACTAATTTCATAATCTTTAGTCTGACCCGACCGGGGCTCGAACCCACGATCTACCACACTCGATACGACCACGCTAACCATTACACCACTGATGTGGTTCTTTTAATGTTTATACTGCTCATCTGTCTTACTGGTACTTAACGTCTTAGATATGTCTTAATTATGCAACACATAATAATAATAATAATAATAAAAAGTATTGTAATTTGTAGAGAAGATGTATTATGCTCAAAGACAGAAGATTTAGGAGTATCTTGGGAAGGTAAGGTGCTTTAAATTATCATGCGCGAGTATATAAGAAGAATTTGAAGATACCATAGGGGTAATGAGAATCCGTACATCGAAGAACGGCCAACACAAAGGCCAAAAGAAATAGTAAAAAAGGACAAACAACGATCTACAATATGTACACATAAGAAAGATCAAGTAATTATACAAACCTCACTACAAATCGGGGATGAACACATGTGCTCCGGAAGGGTAACCAGTTCCGTCTCCATTAGTGGCACCCGTCGTGTTAATCTGGTTACAAATCCGGTGATATAAGAACAAATTTGGCACTTTAAAAACAGGTTGTTCTAGTAATGTGATGCGAAAGTAAATTTAAATCCAAGGAACAAGTTTGATACCGTTAACCAGATTTGACCATCAATAGTTTTTAATTGTCATGAGAAAGTAACGCGACTTCCGCTGAACAAGTTAAATGCTGTTAAACATATGTGATAAATGTTTCGAAAATTTACACACCAATGAAAGAAAATGATAAATCAGGCTCTTTTACTCGGTACCTTTTATTTAATTAATGGGGTTTTTTTTTTACATTTCAAAAATAGTTTAAAGATACCAAAAGTGGTCGTCGTAGTTGTGATCGTATGATGGTTGGATTTACAACTACATGTGCAATCAGTGCCTATCATCACTATAGTTATGAGTTCGACCTCAGATACAACATTATGTGATGAAGTTTGTCAGTGTCTTGAGAGATGTCGCTGGTTTTCTTCGGGTACTCTAGTTTCCTCCATCAATAAAACTGACTACCACGATATAACTGAAATATTGTTGAAAGTGGCGTTAAACACCATAAGCGATAAAACAAAAACCAAATTGACCAATCAGAAACTGTAAATCAAAGAAACAAAATACAATGGCCGAATGAAAGAGGACAACAATAATATACAAAACACAGAAAACAAAAGATTATATGAATCCCACTAAACACCAGTTGTGAACTAAGGTGCTCCGGAAATGTAATCAGTACCTGCCCCACTGGTGACACCCGTCATGTTGATGGTGAACGACATGAACCTCCACCTGGAAATCGTGTTGGGCGCCAACTTACGTAAATAAATACAAATGACAGAAACAAAACGTCTTTCAAAACAAATGGAAAAATAGCAGAACCGAACATGAACAATACGAATTCCGCTTAAAACCGGTAGAATATTCAGTTCCTACTACACTAGTGGCTCCTACAGAATAGACCGCAAATATGTTATAGGCGTTTCTAGTAGGACTGAAAATAAATGTAGCGGTAACAACGAATGCTATTTTCGTAGTCGAATCACGTTATCACGAGATTTAATCATTTAAATATGATCCGTTTGTACTTGCGAGATTAAACCCAGCTGGCATGCTACGTCATCTAAACGTTGAAATAATGTTTATATTACTTCCCGATATTGTATCAACATTGTTTCAACGTTGAAATTTCGTTTTTCGCTATTGGGATTACTATGCCGGATAATTCGAATAATCGGCGAATTCGAACTAACAGTAATGTTATAGTAGATACCATCGAACTCGACGCAGTGTTGTTCGACTGTGTATCCATTTTGGTATGAAAATATGATATGACAGACAAAAGGAAATAAATCATGGGAAAGTAATATGCCTAATTTATCACACCAGAATAATTTAAATATTTTCTGTTCGTCGTTGCGAGATTAAACCCAACAAGCGCATTACGTCATTTGAACGTTGAAACGTTAATATGACCTCCTGACCTTGTATCAACATTGTTGCAACATAGAAATACGCTGTGTGCCTGTTGGGTTTGATATCCCTGATAACTCGAACAATCGGTTAATTCGACCTAAAGTAGTAGATACCAACCATTTCGACTCGATATTGTTCGATGTATATGAAATTTCATACGAAGAAAATGAAATGTTTTTAAAATATATTTAGAAATAGATGAGGCTGTATCTAACGTAGTTGGCGTTATATCAAATACGTCTAGAGTACTCGGAGTGTCACATAGTGGTGCCACCTATATGTGTAGCTATGACAACGGATTTGATTGGAGTGTGTGCACTGATGACGAAGCAACAGAAATAATGTCAGACTCTGACTTCACGTCGTATAAGATAATACCGTTTGATGACCTGTCGTCACTGAGTTTGAATGACTGGAAAACGAACTACGGTTTCACCTATAACTCTAAAGACATAACAGGTCAGTTATATAGCTAGTAATACAATGTCAACATCCTAAATATCAGTTATATATAGCTAGTAAGTAGCAATACAATGTCAACATCCTAAATGTCAGTTATATATAGCTAGTAAGTAGTAATACAATGTCAACATCCTAAATATCAGTTATATAGTTAGTAATACAATGTCAACATCCTAAATATCAGTTATATAGTTAGTAATACACTGTCATCATCCTAAATATCAGTTATATATAGTTAGTAAGTAGTAATACACTGTCATCATCCTAGATATCAGTTATATAGTTAGTAATACAATGTCATCATCCTAGATATCAGTTATATAGTTAGTAATACACTGTCAACATCCTAAATATCAGTTATATAGCTAGTAATACACTGTCAACATCCTAAATATCAGTTATATAGTTAGTAATACACTGTCAACATCCTAAATATCAGTTATATAGTTAGTAATACAATGTCATCATCCTAAATATCAGTTATATAGCTAGTAATACACTGTCAACATCCTAAATATCAGTTATATATAGTTAGTAATACAATGTCATCATCCTAAATATTAGTTGTATATAGCTAGTAATACAATGTCGTCATCCTAAATATTAGTTGTATATAGCTAGTAATACACTGTCAACATCCTAAATATCAGTTATATAGTTAGTAATACACTGTAGACATCCTAAATATCAGTTGTATATAGCTAGTAATACACTGTCAACATCCTAAATATCAGTTATATAGCTAGTAATACACTGTAGACATCCTAAATATCAGTTGTATATAGCTAGTAATACACTGTCAACATCCTAAATATCAGTTAATCTACAAACTTTAACCATTTAGAGTGAGTGAGTGATTTTTGTTTGAAGCCAAATGAGTAATTTTTAGCAATACCATGGCGAGAACCAGTTACATTTCGATGATAAGATTAGATAAGTTTTATTTAAAGTTTGCATGTTAAAACAACAAATACAACACAAGCTGTAGTGTGCTTTTGAAGGACATAAATGAGATGATAATGATGTACTATAACAACACTCATACTCACTGAAACAACAGTCCCCATGTAGACATGTCGCCTCACTCGGATCAACCAGTCTTTGCTCTTTCTCCTGTATGCTATGCACTTAGTGGACTTCACCGAATTGCTGTGATTGATTAAATATGAACTTCATTGTCAATCTTTACTTGTTGTAAAGGTACGTCCTCAGACCGACTGAACCTAATTGAAAAGATTAGCTGTTGTTTCTGCATAAAATCTAGGTTCGTTTATCACAAAATCTGGTCGTCACGATGTAGCAAACAAATCGCTGCAAGTGGCATTAAGCTCACCTTCAATTAATAAATATACCATTCAATCAATCATTCATGAATTAATATAAGTTAAAGCATATATCATGACTATGAAAAACATATAAAATAAGTATTGTGCTTAAAAGTTCCTTTTATGTGATACTGAAATTGCATTTTTGTGTACTATGTCATCATTTAATTTATGTGTTTGTTTTTGTCATGACAGGTTCGGTATCTGGAATTATCGTAGATGATGGAACAATAAACACCATAGCATGGTGGGGAACTACGGACTGGTTGTCTGAATTATAGAACAGACAATAACTCAGGCTTGACAAATGTGTGCAACTTTCAATAATACAACAAACAAGAGAGAAATACGAAAAGAAGCTGTTTGATTAGAATAAGAAAAAGTTAGTTTTTCAGAATCACAACAAGTACATCTGTATCCTAACATAGATTTGTAATCAATGCTAAGTTTTAAAGATATGATTTAAAATTTCAATTTTCTTCTATTAAACTTAATCTATTAAATAAAAATACTATTGAATATCGTTATGTAACTCGAACTCTGATATAATGTCATTTTCTTGTATAATTACAAGCAAAAATTTTGTCAACTTGTAGTAGAACATTAAAGTTTATAAAATGATGGATAACTCCAATACTTGGTTAATACTAGTATGTTGAAGTCGATATATCGGTTCTTTTGACCCTGCCATAAAGATGTTTTCGACCATAAGCTGTTGAAATTAAGCACAAATTATTACAACAATGATCTAAAACCTGTCTCTTCAAGTTACAATAAATTATATTGCATGGTAGCAACTAAACAGTAAAATGTTCTAGTCGAATCTGCTCTTATTGTGAATACTTATCATCAGGCTTGTAACGGAACTGCTTTCCCTTTCAGAGCACCTGAGTTCACCCAGGTTTATTGTGAAGGTCGCATTGCTCATCTTTAGCTTTCTGTGAAATTTCTTGTAGATAACTGTTTGTCCTTTTTTCTTTCAGGCATTGTATTTGTTGTCTTTTTTTCTTTCAGGCATTGTATTTGTTGTCTTTTTTTCTTTCAGGCATTGTATTTGTTGTCTTTTTTTCTTTCAGGCATTGTATTTTTTGTCCTTTTTTCTTTCAGGCATTGTATTTGTTGTCCTTTTTTCTTTCGGGCATTGTATTTTTTGTCCTTTTTTCTTTCAGGCATTGTATTTGTTGTCCTTTTTTCTTTCAGGCATTGTATTTGTTGTCCTTTTTTCTTTCAGGCATTGTATTTGTTGTCCTTTTTTCTTTCAGGCATTGTATTTTTTGTCCTTTTTTCTTTCGGGCATTGTATTTTTTGTCCTTTTTTCTTTCAGGCATTGTATTTTTTGTCCTTTTTTCTTTCAGGCATTGTATTTTTTGTCCTTTTTTCTTTCGGGCATTGTATTTTTTGTCCTTTTTTCTTTCGGGCATTGTATTTGTTGTCCTTACAGTGTGATTACCTCTTTGATATCTTCATTTTTTTCTTTCAACAAATAGGATCATCTTAATGTACAATTTAAAAGGGACCATCGTGGTCATTATCATATGGTAGTTGGATTTACAACTACCTGTGCAATCAGTGCCTATCACCACTAAAGTTTGTCAGTGACCTGCATCAGGTCAGTGGATTTCTCCGGTTTCCTCCACCAATAAAGCTGACCGCAACAATATAACTGAAATATTGTTGAAAGTGGTGTTAAATATCATAAACCATAAACCAATGCAGTTAACTAATCAATGTTAAATGTTATATTGAGTCATCTATGGTATACAAGTATAGAATAAAGATCCATACAACCATTTGACTGAAGGTCTCAAAAACTTTTAATTAACCTCAAAATAACATGAACACCATTTTTTTTTCTCTGGGAAACTTGACACATTCAACAATCAAGTGAGTGAGTGATTTTAAATGAGAAGTACATTCTCAGCTATATGATGGCAAGAACAAGTTACTTTTTTGTTGAAATGATGATGATGTCTGTTTTGTACTAGACCAACAAGCCAAATTGGATTTGTATAGGGCTATATTACTGAAGTAACAGTCCATAGGTAGACATTTCGTTCCATTCACACACTTTATCCCCGATTCCTAGCCAACCAGTCTTTGCTCGTATTCCGTGATATCGTGTGTACTCAGCCTAGAAGCAGCAAATAACAATATAATAAATCAATGTATATCACCACTAACGTCGTGAGTTTGAATCTCACCCAACATGTAGATGCTTTAGTACTTTTTTATCTGAGGTGTTCCTTTAGATTAACACGATGGGTGTCACTAGTGGAGCAGGAACAGCTTACCCTTCCGGAGCACCTAAGTTCACCCCCGGTTTTTAGTGGGATTCGTGTTATGCAATCTTTAGTTTTTTATGTATGTTTTGTTGATCCTTGCTTGTCCTTTTGTGCTTTTTCTTTTGACCATTGTGTTGACTGTTCTTCAATATACAGTTTCTGATTGCCCCTTTGGTATCTTCAAACTCTTCTTTACATGACAATATATGCTAAAATTGTTTGTTTCTTAACATTTTTAAAATCCTCTGAATTGAAACAGAATCTGGTGTTTCCACTGCTGGGGCTTTGCATGGTTATATGGGCCGAATCATATACTCAATTTGTTTGCCTGCTTCATACCTGGACATACACCAAGAATTGACAGTGAGGAACGGTTGAGAGACGAAACGTTAAAGGAGAGGCGATTATGATTTCCCTTTTAACTTTCCATTTAAACGACTTCTTACCAGATTTTTGTTTGGCATGAGCAACTTGATGGGCTCACAGATGTGTCGCTGCAGTGGGATGACTTTTTCAGCTTCCAAATATGATTTATCAAAAGGTCATATTTGTACAAGCCCATATAGCTTCTTTGTTGCCAAGACAAAGTCTTCTATAATTATGATACACCTTAACATAAGGTGCAGAATTGATCTAGGTGTGTTTATGTTGGATTTCAGATTTGTATATGAAATACGTAACCAATAATTTATGAATGTGTATAATTTTTGTACTTTGAATATATGAATGGGTATGGTTTTCATGCTGAAGGAATATTTTATGAGTGGGGGTGATTTCAAAACATAAAACTCAAGCGGCACCACCATCCCCAATTTTACCATTAGTACCACCCCCAGTGAATCCTTCACCTGAGTGCCTTCTCCATGTTTTTTCAACGGTCAACAACATCCTTGCAATGACAACGGCAAAAAAAACTTGAATTGTTTATATTTTATTTTGTCTTTGTATGATAATTTACAACATTTATATCTTAATTGTCAACCCACAGGCCTTATATAAACAACAGAAATAGTCTTATTCAAAATGACAGTTAAAACTAAGACAGAAATTGTGTATCATAGTATTTTCAAAATATTGGTATGAAACATGCTTGCGTATTTGATATTCGACATATACAAAAATAAACATGTAAACTGTATATAAATATAATTAAAAATGACTTGCAAGCAAACATATAATTTATTATTTGTAATTAGGAAATAAGCCATTTCAATTTTTTTTTTTTGCCAATTTGAACGATTACATATTAAGGTCAACTGTCAAAAAGAAATAAGCAGTTACACAAAAAGATGAAATGGTATATACTTAACATTGACAATTGTATTTCATCAAGATCAAAGGGTAATACACAGAGATCAAAGTGTAATACACAAAGATAAGGAAGTTAATACATAAGAAATGGCAGTAACAAAATAAAGTATTCTACAGAAAGATCAAATAGTAATGATGGAAGATCAAAGGTTAATATACTCTAAGATCAAATAGCAATACATAAAGATCAAAGGTTAATATACTCCAAGATCAAATAGCAATACACAAAGATCAAAGGTTAATAAACTCTAAGATCAAATAGTAATGATGGAAGATCAAAGGTTAATATACTCTAAGATCAAATAGCAATACATAAAGATCAAAGGTTAATATACATATGTACTCTGAGATCAAATAGCAATACACAAAGATCAAAGGTTAATATACCTAAGATAAAATAGCAATTCACAAAGATCAAAGGTCAATATAACTAAGATCAAATAGCAATACACAAAGATCAAAGGTTATTATACTCTAAGATCAAACAGCAATACACAAAGATCAAAAGGCTATTCATAAAGATCAAAGAGAACAATGTCATAATGAATAAGACTAAAACATATAAATATGCAAATGTCAAAACTGCCACAGATTCTAGCAGTCAAGAGATTTCAACAGAAGAAAAAATAAAGATTATTTATAATATTATCAATAACAAAAACAAATAAAAATTATAGGAATGTACAGACAAAATTAAATATAAAAAAAAATATAAATAAATTACAGATCTTAAGATTGCACAACCTAAAAGTAAGTAAATACTTGGATTTCATTTAACTTATTATAATTTGTGGGATAGTAAAACCCAGGTTTTTATTTCTGTCTGGATCATAACGATAAATAAAAATACCTGTATTTTGTACTTTTTATTCTTCATAAAGCTACAATTGGAATGGTCAAATAATTAACATATAGTCAAAAAGTCACCTTGACTTAGTGGTCACCTGCTGTAAACGGCCAGCTTAAAACCCTCCTGGTGTGATTTCTGAGTTATTTTAACTCAAATAAACGTTCAACTCACTAATGCAGTCAGCAGTCATTCAAATTTCCTCCATGGAATCAGTTTACCTGTATGTACAGGTCAGTTTTCATTCTAGATTTTGAAAATGTATCGGTTATTAACTTTCGAGGTATTCTTATTACACGATAATAAGAATTTAACCCAAAAAAAAAAAACACTTCTAAATGCTAGAACCACAGAAATGACAAAAAAATAAACAACAGAAGTTGATTTTGTTTGTGTAATCTATATAAAAACATCTACTACAGTTGACTGGATTATTTAGCCAGGTTCTCCAGATGTTGGAGGAACAGAAAAGAAAAAGACAAAAGGTGCTCCCAACATTGGAGAAAGTTAACAATAAGAAAAGATTGATAACAATAATAAGGAATGACAAATAAACAGAATTTGATTAAGCTTCTTCTCTTCTGTCCACAATATTTCTACTCAATTATTTAACAAGTGTTTTTGGCCGTAAAATATGTACGATTTATTACATTTGTACATATATAACTGTCGCAGAAGTGTCTGAAGGGATACATGATTGACACATGAGGAGACAAATATGTACAGGGTCAGAAAAGTTAGCAGTCATGTATTTGTGCATTAGTGGTATCAATTTTGACTTTCTCTGATTTTGGAACTGTTCTGACTGTGGTATTTTGGGACTGTTCTGACAGTGTGGTATTTTGGAACTGTTCTGACTGTGGTATTTTTTATTATAAACCTTTTATCACAAGATTGTAGTGGTTCAGATCTAAGGTTAAAATCCAACTACTAACAATCAGGCTAGATTTCTGGTCAAAAGGGGGGTGGGGGGAGACAGATATAGATACAAAAAAACAATTTCACACCTTACAGGATTCTATCAGAAGATTTCAATGGTTGGATCTAATAAGGTCAAATCTGAGATTAAAATCCAACTACCAACAATCAGGAGAAGATTTTTGGTAAAAAGGGGGGGGGGGGAGACAGATCTAGATACAAAAAATACAAAAAAACAATTTCACAACTTACAGGATTCTATCAGAAGATTTTATTGGTTGACACTGGTAATATCAGATCTAAGATGAATGATGACTAAAGATACAATTCAAATACAAAAACAAACAAATAACATAAACACAAAGAAAAACAATACAATAGAAACAAATAAAACAACACAAGAAACAAAATATCTGATAAAAAACACAAGCGTGAGAGATAAGGGTCTTATGATCATATCTAGCATTAGATTAGTACTCATGCGTCAAAGTTGGGGGGCCGCCGTGGTTGTGATTGTATGGTAGTTGGATTTATACAACTACCTATTCAATCAGTGCCTATCATTAATAACGTTGTGAGTTCACAATCCCACTCAGGGTGAAGTGTACTGGATACACCATTATGTGATAAAGTTTGCCAGTGACTTATGGCAGGTGAGCGGTTGTCTGCGTGAACTCCAGTTTCCTCCACCAAAAAAAAAAAACAAACCACCACAATATAACTGAAATACTGTTGCAAGTGGTGTTAAACACCATAACCCTACCC
>MJUT01056158.1:77134-87616 GCA_002080005.1 Gigantidas platifrons | reverse complement strand
AGCCACCCGGGCCCTACAACGACCTAACTCATTGAGCCACCCAGGCCCTACAACGACCTAACTTATTGAGCCAACTGGGTCCTACAACGACCTAACTCATTGAGCCACCCGAGCCCTACAACGACCTAACTCATTGAGCCACCCGGGCCCTACAACGACCTAACTCATTGAGCCTCCTGGGCCCTACAACGACCTAACTCATTGAGCCACCCGGGCCCTTCAACGACCTAACTCATTGAGCCACCCGGGCCCTACAACGACCTAACTCATTGAGCCACCCGGGCCCCTATATAAGAGGAAGAATACTGTATTAACAAGCTGTAAATGATTAAAGAGTTTTCTTTTAAAACAGGAAATTTTTATTGTATCACTGAAAGGGTAGATCTCATTAAAATCTATCTAACTTTATCTAATGATCTAAGACTTTCATGCAAGCTAATTATCTGATTAATTACCTGTAATTAACTCCTTTCAAACACATCAAAGAAACATTAGATGAAATCAATAGAATAAAATTTAATTAGATTTTCAAATTCTTTTTTACAATGGACCTCATCATGCTTTACAAGTAAGAAACATAAAGAGTTGTTTTAATACATACATACAATCTAGTGACTTGGTAAAAATGAGGTGTACAGCTAACTAGTAGACATACACATATATATTAAAGGTAAGAATAATATTACATACCTGTAATGATTTACTTATTTTGTAAATTATCATAAATACAATCTAATTTAAATCAGATCTTTAATTTCCCCTCCCTCTACTTTTCTGGTTTTGTTTAGGTTTATGGTGTTTAATGCCACTTTCAACAATATTTGTGGAGGTCAGTTTTATTGGTGTAGGAATCCAGAGTACCCGGAGAAAACCACCGACCTGTGGTAATTCACTGACAAACTTTATCACATAATGTTGTATCGAGTACACCTAGCCATGAGTGAGATTCGATCTCACAACTGCAATGGTGATAGGCACTGATTACATAGGTAGTTGTAAATGTAACTACCATATGATCACGGACACAGCGGCCGGCCTACATTTCAGTTATATCTTTATGTGCAACATACTAGAAAATGAGGAGCTACCACAGCACTGTTATTGAAGATTTTATGCAATTTTTTACTAGCCCCAACCAATTTGCAATTTGTACTAGACTTGGGTTGTAAGGCTAGTGGTCTTTAGTACAGACTGTAATATATATGGAACCTTATTTAATTTATCCCTTTTAATTACTACATTAGAACAGTCTCTTTTTTTAATAAATATTGACCCTGGGGAGGAGCTGTTGTGGTCGTTATCGTATGATAGTTTGATTGACAGCTACCATTGTAATCAGTGTCTATCACCACTAAAGTTGTGAGTTCTAACCCTGTTCATGGTGAGATGTACTCGATACAACATTATGTGATGAAGCTTGTCAAACGCTAACGGAAGGTCAGTGGTTCCCTCCACCAATAAAAGTTATCACCAAGGTATAACTTAAATATTGTTTAAGGTGGTACCTAACACTACAGGGAGATAACTCTTTAAAATCAGTTGAACGTTTTGATCATATGATTTGTGTATGCAGATTTCAAGCATCTCGGTGATCAAAACCACAGAGAGAAAAGCTGCTATGTGGCTATTGAATTTATAGCTCTGAGTCTGTTGGTTGGAATTTGTTAAAATTTTGATATTTATTACAGTGGATATATTCAAACACACTGCCAAAAAAATAAGAAAATTAAACGAGCAGATCAAATTTTACCTGAAGTGTAAGGTACCACCTTAAATGTCCATAACCTTAACCCTTGACTCTGGGGAATTCAAATTACTAGTTTAAGCAAGAAATCTGTATGAAATTACTACTCAAAAATAATTTTGAAAATCATAAATATCATTATACAGGTACATTGTAGGTAACATTTACACCTGATTGATTTTTAATTAATATATTTAATTTACCATGACAAGCACAATTACCTACCATTAGACCCTTTATAAAAGTCATTGAAGTGCTTAACATTAAAAATTACCTAATCCCTTTAAAACACTTTTCTGATATAAACTATAACACAGAAGCTAGATGATTAAAGTTTTTGACAGGTAAATAATTTTTACCTGTACACAAACTTTTACCTGGTGATGTAAAGACATGTTCACTTGACAACAAGGGGGAGTCTTTTGGATGTAACAGAACTTAAGCAGTAGGTACAACTATTTTTGGACTCTATAATATTCCTGAAGTTATAATATAATGCTAAAGATTAAAAACAACTTTTATATTTCATACCAAACTCTTATTGGAAAACAAATTAATTTTAAAACAACACTTAATTTTTTTTCATAAATATTGAAAAAGTATCATTTTTTATATTAACACCCTATTATTATATAAAGAATAATCAATGTTATTTAATTAATCAATTAATTGTTAATAATTTTCCTGATCCCCCACCCCCAATCTCCTGAGTTTATCAGTAAAAAATAAAGTGCATCATTATTTTGTAGGCTGTGGCATGTCCCTCTGGAGTTGAAAAACACCCCATTGCTAAATATGAAAAACAAGATACAAATGTATAATTCATATCAAACTGGTTATGCCAAGAAATAATTTTACAACACTTTTTTCTAATTTTTTTGTTTATAAATATTGAAAAAGTATATATTTTGAAAATATTAAACATCCTGTTTCTATATAAAAAATGATTACTCTTAATTGAATTAATTGTTAATAATTATCATGATAGCCCCCCCATAAATTTGGCTTTTGGATACAGGGGTAATGCCACTTTCAACAATATTTCAGCTATATCATGGCAGTCAGTTTTAACTTTATTGGTGGAAGAAACAGGAGTACCCGAATAAAAACCACCGACCTGAATAAAAACCACCAACCTGCCGCAAGTCACTGACAAACTGTATCACATAATGTTGGTTGTATTGAGTCCCCCTGTTTGACTATATACTAAACCCAAAGATTAGGATTAGTATACAATAATCCTCTTTAACATTCCCTGTCTAAATACTCCTGCACCCAGGAGACTACTTACACATGCAGTCAAGTGTTTCACACCAAATACACAAAAATCATGCTACCTTTTGAAATCTTATATTAAAAACAAACATTCACATATTTTAAAAGTTATTAAAATTTTTGTGGACATAATGGTTTAAATGTCATTTTGTATTTCATTTTAAAGTGCTTCACAACATAATTCACGACCAATTTAATATTCATCTATTGTGTGAAATAAAATTAAATATTTGTGTATTTAATAACTAAAACATTTAAATTATATTTCCATATATATAAATGTACAATAAAAAATAAGAACATATATCATATATATTGTCTGAACATTTTACATTTTTTAAAGTTTATTTTGGTTCAAAAAAAATTACTAGGGTTAGTAAAATACTAACAAACTGATCAATACTGTATTGGAAATATTTTCTTTTTTTTAGGGAGGGAGGGTAAAGTTTCAAGAAAAATATATTTTCAAGCTTCTCGTACCAGGTCAAGCATCTTTACATATATATATCTTTTTTATCAAACAAACAAAAAAACTATGTCTGACCCAAATTTCCCCAGTATATAAAATTTCTTTCACATAAAATAAGCAAAATTAAAAAGGACCCTTTATTATGTTGAATATCAAACCCTTTTTTAACTGGAGATACAAACCATGTCTGACCCAAATTTCTCCAGTATTTAAAATTTCTTTTACATATAAAATAAACAAAATTAAAAAGCACCCCTTATTATGTTAAACATTAAACCCTTTCTACAATGTTCTATTCAATTTCTTTTTTTATACTCTAAAAATCAATTAGCATAACACCCCCATTGAACTTTTAATTCTCCACTAAGAATACAAACATCAGCTGATTTGACTTTCATTAAAAATTATTGACAGATTAATTACATAATCACACAAGTATTATAATTAAACTGTGTTTTTCTCCTTGACAAATCAATAAATGATTTCTGATTAGGTCAGTGTTTGTCATTTATCAGGATTGTTAATAGTGAGACATGCCCATACGATCACCTCTATTAAGCAGTCACCTGTATTAAAAGGTCATATAATAGAAGTCTGATTAGGTCAGTGTTTGTCATTTATCACGATTGTTAATAGTGAGACATGTCCATACGATCACCTCTATTACGCAGTCACCTGTATTAAAAGGTCATATAATAGAAGTCTGATTAGGTCAGTGTTTGTCATTTATCACGATTGTTAATAGTGAGACATGTCCATACGATCACCTCTATTAAGCAGTCACCTGTATTAAAAGGTCATATAATAGAAGTCTGACTAGGTCAGTGTTTGTCATTTATCAGGATTGGTACTACAGTCAAACATGCCAAAGCGATCACATCTCAGTGTTTCCCACGGTAAATTGAAGTTGAATGGATATTCCGTCCGGTAAAGGAGTATAAATTACTGGACCCAGCATTAATTGCAAGTTTACAGGACATTCACATACTCCACAGAGGAGGTGCTCACATTCCTACTAGTCATTTGGTCCAGTAAGGAATAACATTCTACTGGACCAAACCAACGCTTACCGGACATTGCCACATGTCTAACAGACCTTGTGAATGACTGACATCTATTAAGCAGTCACCTGTATTAAAAGGTCACATTTTTCTTGTCTTGTTTTAGAACATTTCATATGAATTGAACCTCTTTTAAATAATAGGTCATCTGTCTTATAAGACCACGTTGTCTTTGTCCCAAAGGTGACCTCTTAATACAGGTTTGTCCCAAAGGTGACCTCTTAATACAGGTTTGTACAAAAGGTGACCTCTTAATACAGATTTGTCCTAAAGGTGACCTCTTAATACAGGTTTGTCCTAAAGGTGACCTCTTAATACAGGTTTGTCCCAAAGGTGACCTCTTAATACAGATTTGTCCCAAAGGTGACCTCTTAATACAGGTTTGTCCTAAAGGTGACCTCTTAATACAGGTTTGTCCTAAAGGTGACCTCTTAATACAGGTTTGTCCCAAAGGTGACCTCTTAATACAGATTTGTCCTAAATGTGACCTCTTAATACAGGTTTGTCCCAAAGGTGACCTCTTAATACAGGTTTGACTGTAAATCAATTGAAAATCAAAGTCATGATAGGAATTCTTTTATTTCTTAACTACTTTGTATATTCCTAGTGATTAAATTGCTGGGCTGTAATAGAGGTGAAAATTTATTTGTTGTCTTTAAAAGAATTGCTGTCTAATTCCAGACTTATTATAAAAAGTACTAACACATGTGGTACAGCTATTCAAGGCTTATTCTTTAAGCTTATTATTATATGCAGATCAGTTTTTTAACTGGAATATCTTTTATAATACTGGTTCATTTTACACTCTGACAGAGCTAAAACATTTTATTAACAGTAAGTTACATTTAATCGAAATTCAAGTTCTCGTAGACTTTCTGAGACCATTTTTTTAAATTTTATTATATTTTTTTTTGGTGGGGGGAAGGAATTCATTATTTACTCCTTAAATTGAGGGGGTAATCTAATCTTCAGAACACAAATTAGATACATGAAGGTATATGTATTTGTTGAATGAGTTTGTCAATAATGATAAAAATCCTACATAACTATGTTTTCAAATATTCTTAATTCAAAGAATTATTTATTTTTGGAAAATGTTAAATTAAAGTTACTTCATTTTTATTGGAAAATTCTAATTCAAAATGTTTTACTATTTTTGGAAAATTCTATTTCAAAGATTTAAAAAAAAAAAAGAAAAAAAAATGTATTTATATTTAGAAAAAGTTTAATTCAAAATTGAAAAAAAATACTTGGAAGAGCAAAAATCCATTTGAAATCCATGTACAAATCCAAAGATTATATCACTGTACAACACAGACTAAGACAGCTCATAAGCCAACATAAGTCAGTTTTACTGTTAACTATCAACCAATAAATAAAAATTAAATATTGAAACAAAAAGAAACCTGATTTTATTTATAAAACTGATACCGTAATGGTCAGTGCATAGTACACACACACACACACATAGTTTTGCAGACTTGAACTTTAATATGTGTATATATATATATATATGCAATACAATAAAAACGTATATATAGACAATAACAGTGCATTGACTTGACATAAAATCGATATACGGATGAGGCTTAGAATCAGGGAAAATGCAAGGGTTTCCCGAGCTTTTTCCCAGATTCATGCCGAATAGGTATATCAAATTTTATGTCAAGTCAATGCACTGTTATTGTCTTTATACTGCAATCATCAGTGACATTAATGGATATTACTACCAATATTCAAATTATTTAAAAAGTTAGTAACCCCCAAGAGGCCCCAACTGATTTCTAAATGTTATAAATGGTCAGTGACTGTTTATCACTTGTAAATAGACTGTCAATGCATTTTGACTGCTCAAATAAAACGATTGCAGTATAAATGCAATATAGTGTGCACTACCATAGTTTATATGTTGCTAGATTTTTTTTGTGATTTTTTTTTTCGGAGTAACAAAGTGTGTATAGTATTATATAATATACAACTAATTACAATAAATACTTTTATTCCTTACAGGAAGTAAATATGAATGTCCAAGAGAAGATAACTCTAGCTGAGTTGATTGAATCAAAGTTCCTGATATGTTCTAAATGTAACAAAAAATATGACAAGCCTAAAATTCTGCCATGTTTACATTCGTTCTGTGAAGGATGTATCGTAAACATTTCACAGGAAGTACAAGTTTCAGATTCTGAGGAGAAATCTGTAAAGAAATTGCAGTGCCCTCTGTGTTTATCATTTATAGGAGTTCCTGAAGGTGGAGCCACTGCATTTCCTGAAAATCCATTTTTACACAACTTATTGGATATAAATGAATACAAACATGAGAGAGAGCGTGAATGTGACTACTGTAAATTTGATGGGAAAAAGACAGAGGCAGTTTCCTTGTGTTTAGAATGCAAAGATGACATGTGTAATAATTGTGCCGATGCTCACCGTAAAACAAAAATAACACGCAATCACCATGTGATACCGTTCAAACAAATACAAAACGGATTGTACGATCATGACATGAGATCTCATCAATTTCACTCATGTTCCATTCACGACGATTCACTGGAATTTTTCTGCGAGCAGTGCGAAGTGACGATATGTGGAAAATGTAAAGTTACTGAACACGACAGTCACAAGTGTACTAGATTTGATGATGCTCTTCCACGATATAAACGTCACATTAATGGACTACTGGAAGGTATTAACGGTCAGATTCCAAACATCGCAGACTACGTCAAATACTTGCAGGCATATTGCAAATCCGTGGAAGAAAGTAAACATGCATTAATGTCTGATTTAGAAAATCAAGCCAATAGTTTACATACAATCATCGACAATTATAAGACGGAGCTGATTGACAAAATTTCTACAGCATGCGAAACAGAAATTACGGAAGTGAAATCAAAAAGTTGTAATCTTGAAATTGCAGGAAAATCGTTACAAGATAACGCCACGTATCTCAGAATGTTACTTGAACATGGAAAAAGTGATGAAATCTTAGCCTTACATAAACAAATAACATTCCGTCTTACCCAACTTTTCAATATGCAAATTGATGGAATAAACAAAAAAATCAAAATGGGATTTTCTAGTGGTATCAGCATTGAGCAAAATTTGAAACTTCTCTTTGGTAAACTTGTTCTGGAACATGTGCCCGTCAGTCAAAAAGAGGCTACTCTTGTTTCTGGAAACGGTCAACTGACCGTGAATACAATGCTACCACCACTTAAACACACGCCCGAGGTTGTTAAGACATTTGACGCTGAAGGAAGTGATGATTTCAAAGACGTATGGCCAACAGGGGTCGCCATTACACCAAGTGATGAGGTCATTACTGTTGATAGGGACAACAAAAAGGTCAAGGTCTTTGATAAAAATGGCAATCTCACCTTAGAATTTTCTGGAAAAGCAGATAATAAGCTTGGATCGCCTTTTGATGCTGCAGTCTTGAAAAATGGAAATATTGCAATAACAGACTACGAGACCAACGAAGTCAAGATATTTGACCACACTGGACAATTCATCATGGCTATTTCTGGACATTTCAAACATCCAAGGGGCATAACCACTAACAGTCAAGGTCATATCATCGTTGTAGATTGTGGAACCTTACAAATTACAGTTCATGACCCTAAGACTGGAGAACTCGTTAAAAAGATAGAAGCTGTGGATGAAAAAGGTTCTAAAGTTTTAGTCGACCCGTATTGTGTTGCCGTGATGAACAACGACAATATTCTGGTCACTGATACAGCTGCACCAAATATAAAAATATTCAGTCCAGATGGCAAATATATGGCCAAATATGGAAGTTATGGAACCAAACAGGACCAGATACTTCAGCCATATGGAATCTGCTGTGATGATTATGGCTATATTTTTGTTGCTGACAATCAAAATCACCGTATCCATGTTCTTCTCCCTGATGGCACTTTCTCAAAATATCTCCTGACCAAAAGTGATGGACTTTGGCATCCAATGGGACTAGCTATTACAAAGAATGGACATTTTCTAGTCACTGAGGCTCTTGGGAAAGTTCGAGTATACAGATATATCTAGATACAATATATTAAAACAAACTCTATGGCAGATGGTTGCATTTTTGGTATAATAAATTATATAATTTTTATCATTTTTATACATTATTTCAAGTTTTGGTCCATGAATATCTCAACATTCTTTGGTTGTGATTTTATTAGAAAACAAAGGTAGAGCAATGATTACACAAAAGACCAAACGTCACAGAAAAAACAAATCAAAATGAACCAAAATTGATATGGCATTACATGTACCAAATTGTGGTTCTGTAACCATGGAAAACAGACAGAGATAATAAAACTATTCCATAAAAATATTGGGAATTCCAATTATTTTTTACTTATTTTTAGCATTTTTTGTGTTTTTTCTTTGACATTTTTGGAAAGCAAATACTATTGGCTTATAGATATCAAAAAGTAGCAAGCTGGATTACAGCAAGTTAGTTTGATTTTTTAAGGATGACATCATTCAATTAAAATTGTAGTAGAAGAGTAATAAAAACCACCTCCTTCTACAATAGTTGAAAATTACCTCCCTTTTTACAATGTTCTTGATTTATATATATATATCTATATTGTTGGATGATATGGTTGATTTGATTTGATTTATTGTGCTTAACGCCATTTTCAGCAATATTTCAGCTATATCATGGCGATCAGTTTCAGTAGTGGAAGAAGCCAGAGAGAACCACCGACCATGGGCAAGCAACTGGTAAACTTCATCACTTGCAGCTTTGAGTCGAGTGCACCCACATTATATTGGTGATAGGCTTGTATGAGTTGTTAGGTAATCCAACTACTTAACTCATTAAGCCACCCGGGCCCTGGATGATATGGACAACAACCCCAGGAATACAAAAAAAAAACATATGCTACAACATCAGACAAAACGGGCTACAGTAAACAACACATGTATTATCAAGATCTATCAAGTTTACTCACCTTTTTTATTGACCTTTGAACTCTTTTTCTTCTCTGTTGATATTATTTGACCACTAAAATCTTCTTCAGGTTGATCTTCTTCAAATTCAATGAATGGACTAGAACTATCTGTATGTTTAGAGGCTTTAGAATGGTTTGATTTATTGTCTGTCAAAGAAAACAAAAATATTGTAATGTCCCTTGTAAATGAGGGGGTCTGGTGTATTAATGAATGGACTAAAACTATCTGGATGCTTAGAGGCTTTAGAATGGTTTGATTTAATGTCTGTCAAAGAAAACAAAAATATTGTAATGTAACTTGTAAATGAGGGGGTCTGGTGTATTAATGAATGGACTAAAACTATCTGGATGCTTAGAGGCTTTAGAATGGTTTGATTTATTGACTGTGAAAGAAAACGAAAATATTTATTGTAATGTCCCTTGTAAATGAAGGGGTCTAATGTACTGTATTACCAACGTTAAATCTGTGGGTTCTGTTGTTCATCTTAAATTGAAACTTCACAAATAAAATATTTTTTTTCTAATAACTGTAGTAAATGGCTTGGGAAAGGTCATGGATGTTTTAACATAAGATATTATTTCTGCATAAAAACGATGTTGGTTCATCTTTACCTCTAGTTGTTTGTAGGAGGGGACATGTCTTTTTTTACATTATTTGTGTTTGTCTGTTTATAGTGGTGTCCAACACATATTGTGCTGTGTTTTTCATTTATTTTTCTCCCTCTTGTGTACCCTATGTTGCCAGTTTCTCTAGATTTACCCCTTTTTGATTGCCCCTTTGGTATTCTCTAACATTTATTTCGACATTATTTTAGCTAGAACAATATAAAAGGCCGTTGGCCACTGGTCCCCCGACGCCAAGGTTATATCGTAAGATTAAATTTTGAAACTACTGTAAACTAGAGGGTCAGGTGAGCCTGTATCACTCATAATTCTGAAAGGGGACTATCCAAGGACCATTTTGAAGTA
>MJUT01056158.1:49489-76800 GCA_002080005.1 Gigantidas platifrons | reverse complement strand
GAGAGAACCACCGACCATGGGCAAGCAACTTGTAAACTTTATCACTTGCAGCTTTGAGTCGAGTGCACCCACATTATATTGGTGATAGGCTTGTATGAGTTGTTAGGTAATTCAACTACCTAACTCATTGAGCCATCCGGGCCCTGGATGATATGGAGGACAACCCCAGGAATACAAAAAAAACAACATATGCTACAACATCAGACAAAACAGGCTACAGTAAACAACACATGTATTATCAAGATCTATCAAGTTTACTCACCTTGTTTATTAACCTTTGAACTCTTTTTCTTCTCTGTTGATATTATTTGACCACTAAAATCTTCTTCAGGTTGATCTTCTTCAAATTCAATGAATGGACTAGAACTATCTGGATGTTTAGAGGCTTTAGAATGGTTTGATTTATTGTCTGTCAAAGAAAACAAAAATATTGTAATGTCCCTTGTAAATGAGGGGGTCTGGTGTATTAATGAATGGACTAGAACTATCTGGATGCTTAGAGGCTTTAGAATGGTTTGATTTATTGTCTGTCAAAGAAAACAAAAATATTGTAATGTCCCTTGTAAATGAGGGGGTCTGGTGTATTAATGAATGGACTAGAACTATCTGTATGTTTAGAGGCTTTAGAATGGTTTGATTTATTGTCTGTCAAAGAAAACAAAAATATTGTAATGTCCCTTGTAAATGAGGGGGGTCTGGTGTATTGATGATTGGACTAGAACTATCTGGATGTTTAGAGGCTTTAGAATGGTTTGATTTATTGTCTGTCAAAGAAAACAAAAATATTGTAATGTCCCTTGTAAATGAGGGGGGTCTGGTGTATTAATGAATGGACTAGAACTATCTGGATGTTTAGAGGCTTTAGCATGGTGATTTATTGACTGTCAAAGAAAACAAAAATATTGTAATGTCCCTTGTAAATGAGGGGGGTCTGGTGTATTGATGATTGGACTAGAACTATCTGGATGTTAGAGGCTTTAGAATGGCTTGATTTATTGTCTGCGACAGAAAACAAAAATATTTATTGTAATGTCCCTTGTAAATGAAGGGGGTCTGGTGTACTGTATATATCACCAACATTAAATCTGTGGGTTGTGTAGTTCATATAAATTGAAACTTCACAAATAATTTTTTTTTTTCTAATAACTGTAGTAAATGGCTTGGGAAAGGTCATGGGTGTTTTAACATAAGTTATGATTTCCGCATAAAAACGATGTTCGGTTCATCTTTACCTCTAGTTGTTTGTAGGAGGGGACATGTCTTATTTACATTATTTGTGTTTGTCTGTGCATAGTGGTGACCAACACATATTGTGGTGTGTTTTTCATTTAGTTTTCTCCCTCTTGTGTACCCAATGTTGCCAGTTTCTCTAGATTTACCCTTTTTTGATTGGAGTGCATATCATTGCTCCGACAGCCCGTTATTCCGACAGCCCATTATTCCGACAGCCCATTACTCTGATGGCCCATTTTTCGGACAATATAAAATAGAACTCAATCCACAAATCCATGGCTTAACTTCGAAAAAAATTTCTGAAAAATGGCTTGAGGAATCAAAACCAAGCGTGACATATATCTTCCAGTACATGAATGTCTTTTACGGCATTGGTGGTAAGCAGATATTCAAAATGGTCACTCGGCAGCAGTGGAGGTAAAGGTTTACATTTATGGTAAATAATAATTTGCTATTAAAAACTTCTGAACTGAAATTGGCTACTTTGTTTGTTGCATGATCGAGAACTCAGATGTGATTTTTAGGCCAAATAGATTTTATTTTCAGACACAAATTTGCTCTCTTCTTACATTTCTACCTTTGAATTATAATTCATTTTCTATTTTCGTTAAATTTATTTCAAAATTTCAAAATAATATTAAAATTTCATGCAATTTAGGCACAGACCATTTGATATGTTTTGGATGGGAGAAGGCTAGGGGGCGCGGGCTGGGATTTTCGTCCAGACATATTTTTTTCCGGTAAAAATCAGGACAAGAAATACCCCCCCCCCCTCCCTCCAATAATTTTTGTGTCGTCACGCGTAACGGTGGCGGTGTAAACTTTTCATGATTAAATCCAAAATGTAGAAGTGCTAGACCATCCGAAATTGGTACTGAGATTTCTCATGTCGTCATGATGTAAGGAATCTGCTAGTACCATGACATTTGACTTTGACCCCATATTTACCCTTTAGTTTAATACAGAAACAATCCGCCCAGTGAGTATAAAGATTAAAGTCAGTCTTCCGTTAGGCATAGAAGAAAAACAACAGGTTTTAAGATAATTATACTACTTTTGACCATTTTTGATGGAATAATGGGTTGTCGGAGCAATGGACTGTTGGAATAATGGGCCGTCAGAGCAATGGGCTGTCGGAATAATGACCTGACCCCTTTGATTGTCCCTTCAGTATTCTCTAACATTTATTTCTCTTGTGTCTTGTGTACCCCATGTTGCCAGTTTCTCTAGATTTACCCTTCTTTGATTGCCCCTTCGGTATTCTCTAACGTTTATTTCTACAATATTTTAGCTAGATCAAATATTAGTTGTATGGGTGGAGGAAACTGAAGCACACAGATAAAAACTAGAAAACAGACGACATTCTGTTTCTATAGTAACTCCAAAATAATATTGTAAAGAAACATTGGATACAATGAGTTACTGTCAAGCACTTGACTGTGTCAGCCATGGACATCTAAAACACAGGGCTAGGGTTATTGTGTTTAACGCCCCTTTCAACAATATTTCAGTTACATCGTGGCAATCAGTTTTATTGGTGGAAGAAACCAGAAAAAAACACCGTCCTGTCGCAAGTCACTGACAAGCTTTATCACATAATGTTGCATTGAGTACACCTCGCCTGAGTGGGATTCAAACTCACAATGTTAATAGTGATAGGCACTGATTGCTTAGGTAGTTGTAAATCCAACTACCACACGATCACGACCACGACGGTCCCTTCTAAAACACAGAGATCCTTGTTACTCACCTAGATGAGTTCTGGACTCATCATTTTCGGTTACGACTCACCAAAGTTTTCTAATTTTAGACTCATTTTTTTAGAAATGTCTTCTGGACTTGTCAAAATAAATTGCTACAAGTACATGTTATACATGTATAGGTCTTTCAATATTTACAGGCAGTATTTTTTGTCAAATTTTAACAATTTCATGAATATTTTATACAGCATTCTTTAAAATCAGGAGGTACCATTTTAGGTGGGTAAATGTAACTGGTACCGCCCTTTATTGTAGGGCCTGCAAGTCTCCCTCTAAAACATACCTTCATTTAAACTGTTTCCGTCTCCGTCATACAAATTTTGCATGCTACCATTAGTTTGGAGGGGATCTTTTCCTTCGTCGTCATGGTAATCTTCAAATTCTATTAATCTGTACAAAATATATAAAGGTTAATGAATTTTTCATTTTCGTATCTCAACAAAATTTTTTAAAGGAATCTCACAAAACATAAAACAGACCATGCAACAAGCGACAATAGAAATTCATATGAAAAAAAATGGGAACAGAGTGTTCTTGGAATCCTGGAAAATGCTTGAAAACTCTGAAAATAGGATGATTTTTAATCTTTTTTACAAAAAATTAAAGGAAATTGCTTGACTAGCTTCAATTTTCCACAGGCGATGAATCAAATAGAATAGAGGGCATTTGATCCAAACATGAACTGCACTATACATGTATATAAAATCTCAGGGAGGGTCATCAAGGATCAAACTTTTACCCTTGGAGAAAAAATTAAACTAAATATGGTGAATACCAACAGTAATTCTTTGTCAAAAAGTAAGTTGTTTTATATGCAGAACATTTTGGGAAAGTGTTATCTACTCTTAGAAAACTCGAAATCTGGGACTATTTGTTTGGAAAAGAGTTAATGTCGAGTTCTTGGATATTTTAAACTTGGCATTTTTCTCCAACAAAATGAAAATTTTGGCCAATTGAGCTAATAAAAATTTAATTCAAATGCTTTTTTTCACTATTTTCCTTTTTACCTGTTATGATTCGAATTTTCTGAAACATCTTCATTATTTCCCAAAAGATTTATATCTTCTTCTAATCTACTGGACAATTCTACAGGATTATCTCCCCTTTGTTCTAATCTACTGGACAAATCTACAGGATTATCTCCCCTGTCTTTCTCTATATAATCATAACTGTAGGATACAACAACAAAAATCAACATTTACAACATATATACAACAACAAAAAACAATATTTACAACATATATACAACAACAATAAACAACATTTACAACATATATCCAACAACAATAAACAACTACAGTAGTCCCTGTCTTATAAGGCCACTCCTTCTCCAGGGAAAAAGTGGCCTTATATAGGCCTTAGAAAAGGGATGGCCTCTCTTAAGGGCAACAATATAATAGTACTTCACAATCTTAGTGCATCTGAAACCTGGCCTGATAAGAGGGGTACAGTCTTATAATAGGGGTGACTGTTGGTGGGAGTGGTCTGATGAGAGGGGTGACCTTTGGTGGAGTGGTCTTCTACTAGGGATGACCTTTGGTGGGAGTGGTCTCATGAGAGGGGTGACCTTTGGTGGGAGTGGTCTTATAATAGGGGTGACTGTTGGTGGGAGTGGTCTGATGAGAGGGGTGACCTTTGGTGGCAGTGGTCTTCTACTAGGGATGACCTTGGGTGGGAGTGGTCTGATGAGAGGGGTGACATTTGGTGGGAGTGGTCTTATAATAGGGGTGACTGTTGGTGGGAGTGGTCTCATGAGAGGGATGACCTTTGGTGGGAGTAGTCTTATAATAGGGGCGACTGTTGGTGGGAGTGGTCTCATGAGAGGGGTGACCTTGGGTGGGAGTGGTCTTATAATAGGGGCGACTGTTGGTGGGAGTGGTCTCATGAGAGGGGTGACCTTTGGTGGGAGTGGTCTTATAATAGGGGCAACTGTTGGTGGGAGTGGTCTGATGAGAGGGGTGACCTTGGGTGGGAGTGGTCTGATGAGAGGGGTGACTGTTGGTGGGAGTGGTCTTGAGGGGTGACATTTGGTGGGAGTGGTTTTATAATAGGGATGACCTTTGACAGAATTGGCCTTATAAGAGAGGTGACCTTTTGTGGGAGTGGCCTTATAAGAGAGGTGACCTTTGGTGTGAGTGGCCTTATAAGAGAGGTGACCTTTGGTGGGAGTGGCCTTATAAGAGAGGTGACCTTTGGTGGGAGTGGTCTTATAAGAGAGGTTACCTTTGGTGGGAGTGGTCTTATAAGAGAGGTGACCTTTGGTGGGAGTGGTTTTATAAGAGAGGTGACCTTTGGTGGGAGTGGCCTTATAAGAGAGGTGACCTTTGGTGGGAGTGGCCTTATAAGAGAGGTGACCTTTGGTGGAATTGGCCTTATAAGAGAGGTGACCTTTGGTGGGAGTGGTCTTATAAGAGAGGTGACCTTTGGTGGGAGTGGTCTTATAAGAGAGGTGACCTTTGGTGGGAGCGGTCTTATAAGAGAGGTGACCTTTGGTGGGAGTGGTCTTATAAGAGAGGTGACCTTTGGTGGGAGTGGTCTTGTAAGAGAGGTGACCTTTGGTGGGAGTGGTCTTATAAGAGAGGGACTACTGTACTATAAATTAACGAATAAAAAATGTGTACATTTATTAATGCTACTAATCAAAGACCGGAAAAAATGTGTGAAGTATAACCTTAATATAATTTTAATTGGCAAAACTTGACCCATGGGTGTTGGACACAGTCAGCGGGGAAACTATTTTTCTCCCATTATTACGACGCTTTAACCCCATTGAACCAGTGGTGGAAAAATCTGCTATCCTCTACAGGATTAAAATGTCTCATGCCTTTCCCTGCATGTTGTCAAATCGGTAATTTAATGGTAAAAATATCGGTAAAATCAGTAAAATAATGGGAGAAACAAATTCTCCTTTAGTTTCCCGTGGGTTAAAGATATTTCTCTACTCGAGAGTTAAATTAAAAATTGTAATCACTCGCCTGGTGGCTTTTGGTTAAAATTTTTAATTTAACTCTCTTGAGTGGAGAAATATTGTAACCCATGGACAACTGAAAGAGAATCTATATTTATTCTTCTTTTAAACTGTCAGAGTTAAAATTTAAAATAAGATACCTTATTGCTATCGAACTTGGAACTATCCAGGAACAAAAAGGGAAAGAAAAGGCTTGAGTACCAGTAGGTACCTTTATTTTGGTACAAATGTAGGTCACTCTTGAGCAAAGAATTTTTTTTTAATTATGGCCTAAATTATTTTAATTTATTATAAAAGGTTATGGATGTAAATGAACACAAGAGACATTACACTCAGACACAAATTAACATAAAAGAACAGCATATTAATGAGGAAATAGAATGCATTTAAAATCATTTTCATAAATATTTCAAGGATTGGTATTAAAATTTTAAATAATAGTTCATGACAACAAAAATCTATCTTCCCTCTCCATTAAATTTTTCACGGAATAAATCATATCTGCTAGGTTGACGAAATTTAAACTAGATTTGTTGGAACGACACGAATGTCCTCGCCGTGAATATTAAGGAGGCTCGCAATTGTTTCACCCTTTTTCAATTCCCTCAGTAATAGGCTAAGAATAACAAATAACAAACTATTGTTTAAGATCTGTATTCTCAAGCCTCCTTAAATTCACAAGATTTATTCAAGGAAACAATATTGCCTGAACAAATCTTGATATGATCAGGAATCTACAACACTTGCATATGAATAAGAAGTCCTATACCTATAAAACATGACCTTTTAATAGTCGTAGAATTTGTTTCTGAATTAAAAGTGGCATGTGGTCTGAGTAATAACAACCATTGTAAATTATTGATGGCAAATATCCTTCAAAGATCACTGGACCCGAAATAAACGGTAACTCAACCTCTACTTAATAATACACTAACATTTCAAAAATCAAATCAAATATCTAAAAGGACAGTGGCATTAAGTGGGAACAACAATTTGAATACTATGTAAAATTCTAAAATCCAAGGGCAGTAATTTGGCCAAAATTATTCAGTGGGAACAAAAGCTAAACTTGATCTGTAATTCATCATTGTAATTCCAAATACCAAAAATCAATTCAGTATCTCTAATCATACTGAAATAAAGTGGTGACAAATAAATATTTGGCCAAATTTCAGAGTCCAAGGGACATAACACAGCCAAAAATCATTGGACTGGAACGAAAAGTAAATTTGATCTGTAACTTATCATTATACACCCACATATCAAATATCTAGTCAATATCTCAAAACATAGAGAAAAAAAAATGGTGACAGCTGTTCTATTTCGGAATTACGGAATGACGGACATGGGTAACACAAATATTTTTAGCTGTGTGAGATATCCTTGTCTCAACCCGTGAGTGAGATAAGAATTTCATGCTACTTTTCCCACAAAATTGTTTTCCATGTTGCTGGAGTAAATAGTCGATTTATCGATATACATCCATGTCTTGGCACTATTTTTTTTAAATGTATTTCATAATGAAAATACAATGTACTTTGTGTATTTAATAAACATATTATAAATGCTACTACAACAGCGATAAATACCTGTAAAAAAATGTATTTGAATTTGGTCAAAGGGAGGTAATTTCTGTCTTTACATTAGTTAATAACAAGGGAGAGCACTCTATTATTAAACAATGTAAAGAAAAAATTTGGAATTATTTTGTTAAATTAGTGAGAAAAAGAATCAAACACTGGTAAGAGGGTAAGACGGAAACATCTCAGACACCAGCGGGAAAGATTTCTATTGGTTTCCAACTCGGCAGAACCTCGTTGGAGACCAGAAATCTTTCCCTTGGGTGTCTGAGATTTTTCCGTCTTGCTCTCTTACCGCTGTTAGATCCTTTATGTCCCGGCCACTTAGTGGTGGGGACATAAAAAAACAACTCTTCAGATAACATTTATAATTATATAAAACTGAATGTGTTCTATTTATAGAACTAAAGCTTCAGAATAACAAAATAAGCACAACACAACAAATACAAAGCATGAAAAAAGACTAGGTTTTTTTTTTGTGGAGGAAACTGAAGCTGAAAATTTTACTTTAAAATAGCTGAGAATTCTAGTTATCAGTAATAAATCAAGCTAAAAACAACTACATTGATTGATTGATTGGTGTTTAACACCAACTTTAGCAGTATTTCAGCCATATTGTGGCGTAATACTACTAGGAATAACAGACCTGATTTTACGAGGACAACAAAAAAGCGGAAATCGGCAATCGGAAGTATTGAATATACTATGAAAAAGGAATCGTAACGGTAAAATCCGGAATAAAAAAAGCGGAATTCCACTTTAAATATCAGGTCTGGACAATATAAAACTAGATATATAATCTAGTGTACATGACAGGTTTTGGGAATAACCTTCATCAGGTATGATTATTGTCAAAAGATTTGAAAACTAAATAATTTAAATGTCTTTGGAGGCAAGTAAACTAAATCCAGATTTTCACTTTGAATTTTCCTAGAACAAGATTATAATGTTTTTAGGTTTAGATTAATGGTGTTTAACACAACTTTCAGCAATATTTCAGCAATATCGTGGCAGTCAGTTTTACTGGTGGAGGAAACCAGAGTACACGGAGAAAATCACCGACCTAATCTGAGGAAAACTTGCATCCTTGGTAAATATTGTGTCAGAGAATACATATATTTCACAAATAATTACAAGACAAACAAACATCTATTGACAACATAAAACATGTAACTAACCTGTCATTTGTTGTACTTTCTATAAATAGAAGTAGTATAAGACTGAACTTACTTGCTGGGGTCAAAATCATCATCAATGTCAGCCTCTTTATCTCTCCCCGTTTCCTCTGCTAATTTTCTACTAGGTTCTGCTAAATCCTGTCAAATTATTATTTTCTGTTTTACTGGATAATTCTCATAGAAAAATTATATATACAGTCAAACCTGCCGTAACGGTCACCTTTATATAATGGTCACCTGCTCATAACGGTCACTTTCGTGCTCTCCCTCTGCATTTTACTATATATTTTAATTCGATATAGCGGTCACCTGTTCAATGCGGTCAGCGGTCACCATTTATAAGTAATTTTCAGTGTAAAACCCTATGTATTACGGTCAATTTTATTTTAAAAATAATACCGGAAGTGATTTCGGAAGATCGGTATTTTTCTCAAATGTACCAAAAATCCTGAGGTGTTACAAAATATATTGACTAATTTAATTAATTAAATAAACAAACACATTTTGTTTTGTGAATCGTAAATGACATAAAGGACAGTTTATCCCCGGGCGGTATTGGGGATTTTAATTCATTACGACAAGAATAGAAATTCACTCACCAAAAATATTTTGTATCTAGTACATCATGTCAAAATCATCAACATCCGTAAATAGGAAAGCTTTGAAATTTGACAACAAAGTGAAAGCGATAAATCATTGTGATGTTGGGAAAAGTTGTCGGACTGTGGGCGAGGAGATGGGTGTTGGTCATACTCAGATAATGAACATTCTTTAAAGAAAATGCGAGATTCTTTACGATTTTGAAAACAACGTTCCCAGTTCAACCTCGTGTTACTGGAAATTTACGATTTTGAAAAACAATGCTTCCAGTTTAGTATACTTTTGTTTATTAAATATCTTTATTTATTTATTTGTATGTTTTATTCAAATCATATCATATTGAGATAATTTCATCAACAATAAATGTAAACCAGAGTAAAATTACGACAGGAACAAAATAACCAATAAAACATTATTAAAAACATAAGATGTAATGAAAAATGTTTATTTACAACAAACGTGCAATATTTTGTCAAAAAATCAAAACCCTTCACATAAAGGTCACCTGTATATAGCGGTCATTTTCTCAATCTCCCCCAGGTGACCACTATAGACAGGTTTGACTGTATATATTTTTTTTTTCATTTTGTACATTGACAAAGGGAGACAATTCATATCCATGAATTGATATAATTAACTTTAATGATTTGTCATTCATCCTTTCTTTTTTTCGACTTCTGAAGTCTAAAAATTGTAAGACACTCCACCATAATCTTATTTACTTTCTATGCTGAGGAGGAGCCTTCGAATGGTAGTGCCTATCACCACTAAATGTTCTATGTGTACTCGATACAACATAATGTAATAAAAGTTCGTCAGTGACTTGCGACAGGTCGGTGGATTTCTCTGGGTACTCCTGTTTCCTCAAACAATAAAACTGACCGCCACGATATAACTGAAATATTGTTGAAAGTGGCGTTAAACACCATAACTCCCTCTATGCTGAGTTCAAACCTAAATACCTTTTACTATCGTAAAATAGGTGATTATGGTGGTACCATACATTTCAGGTAAAATTTGATCTGCTCGTTTAATTTCCTTATTTTTTTGGCAGTGTGTTTGAATATATCCACTGTAATAAATATCAAAATTTTAACAAATTCCAACCAACAGACTCAGAGCTATAAATTCACTAGCCACATAGCAGCTTTTCTCTCTGTGGTGTTGATCACAGAGATGCTTGAAATCTGCATACAAACATGATGAAAACGTTCAACTGATTTTAAAGAGTTATCTCCCTGTAGTGTTATGTACCACTTTAATACCCCACTAACTTTAATATTATCTGGAACTTTGTTATCTTATTATTTCTTTTAATTTATGTCCATATCTTACCTTAATTATGCTAAATTCATAGTATTGGTATCCTTTAAAACTTTCGGCTACTGCAGACATGGTCCGTGACGTCTTCTCCCAGAAATGTAACAAAGTCGACTGATAATTGGCTAATACATGAGAAAACATATTACATCTGCTGGCAGCTAACAGGTCTACTTTCTGCATAACATCTAACTTTAATTTGTCAAATTTGGCTTTTGTTTTCCGAACTTGGGCTTGGACCTTGAAAAAGAGAACGAATATAAGCTCTAAAGCTTCAGTTAAGAAAACTGTGAAATGGTTTTACATCGAAACATACATTTTTAATATAAATTTGTAGTATATAAATAATGTACATGAAAATTAAAATTGTAAGTATTATATCAAAATTTAAATTCAATATTTTCATCAATTCGTGCACAATTCATCAAAAACAAAAATATTCAGGTGTTCAATATATTTCATAATTTAGATGCGATTGTGTTTCCCAGAAATTTTTACTTAATCGTAATCAATAAATTCTTAAGCAAGGACATAAAATTTGTAATAACTTTCAAACGTACACACGATAGGAGAAACTGATCATGTTCAACATTTCAGGATTTTGTTAGTTGCCAAAACATAAAAAAATAATGCAGTTCCTAAGTTGATGACTTATTGACAATTGTGAGGTGCCAAATGGATTTCAGTCACCATGGCTACTAAAATAGGCCTGCTATTAGCATGATATCCTTTAAATTTCAAATGTATGAAGACGATTTAGAATGCAATCCTTTATTGCACTGGCTAAAAAGAATTATCTCCCCTTATTTAAAATAAAAAAGAAATCTAATTATCTCCCCTTTAATTACATATGGACGAAGGCATGCATACTTTTCTAAATTTTTCTAATTGTTTATAGGTATCTGGGTCTAACTGTTCTGAAACATCTTTCATCCACAAGAGGGCACCTCTGTACTCTGTTCTTGCCCCTTCCATTCTATTTATAGTCATCAACGTGTCTGATATTGCACGATATCGGAATGTTTCTACTTCCTGGTATAATCTAACAAGAGGCACTCTCATTGCTAGTCTGTAAAATAACAAACAAATTTTTTCTAAAATTTCAGGTTTTTGTAACGATTAACGGTAAAATAGTTAATTATTCAATAATTTGACAGGTTAATTGGTACCTTCATGTATTGAGAACATCTCACAAGTTAATTAACAATGGATATTAGAATGAAAAGTGACCATTACATACTGATAAACTGATATGATGGGATAAACTTTGTGTGACCTCTGACCATGTTAGAGAGCTAACCACTTATCATAGTTAAAATAACAAGTAAATTGCAATTGCATAGTTGCCAACCCCAACATACCCAAATCCGGAACCAGGCCTTTGAAAATGCGGAAATTGCCAATATTTTGGGGAATCCATTAAAATCTTATGGGTTCATCCAAACAATCTTGAAGGTACCAATACGATGTAGGGATAGATGTATCGGTTTGCATAATATAGACAAACACTTCTAAACACAACATTTTGAAATGACAACGCTTTTTTGGCTAACATATAATTCCCAGCAGTTGTACTGTACAGTTAAACACGCCGTTTTTTTGCTTCGGACATGATTTTTACTTTCGTTTTATATACAATAAAACCAAAAACCGTTTACTTCCGGTTACGCTATTAATCCGGTTTCCAACAGTTCAGTCATGTAAACTTCACAAATCTTGTACGGGCATACACAATAAGTCGATTTAAGTATAAGGAATCAATAAATGAACCATTATGTTCAACATCCTCCTACATTTTATTCAAAGTTCTTTCAAGATCAACTTTATTTTAGTGAAAATTTCTTTTTTCAAATTGACGGGTCAATCCGGAATGGACACGGTAAAATCCGGAATGCGGAAACGGCCCCCATTTTCCGGAACCATTCCGGGCAATCCGGATAGGTTGGCAACTATGCAATTGGGTACGGAGGGTTTTCAACTGACAGTTTGCAAGGTGACGGTTAGGACAAGTTGGACTGTATTCATTACAGATGCTAAAGCCATTTTCAATAAATTATATCATGGCTATAAGTTTTATTGGTGGAGGAAGCTTGAATAAATTGTAAAAACCACCGGCCACAATTTGAAGAGGAAGCTAGAGTAACAAGATGTTGCACGCTACGTCGTGCTAAGAATACCCCCACTTGTTCATTTGTAAGTCGCACGGTAAAAAGGAAGTAGATGTGCGGTAAACCTGGAAAGGGGAGACACGGTACAAGTCACCATGCCAAAGCCATATATCAAATATAAAATCATTTCTTCCAGTAGAAGCTGAGATATCTGTTACGAAAGTGTGCACGGACGGACAGACAAATGGACAGACGGACGGACAAGGTGATTGCAATATAGCCCCCTCTCTACGAGTGGGGGTATAAACACCTACTACCGTGTTCGACACCATAGACAAATATGAATCTGTAATTTTGACAACTCACCACTGATGAGATTGATTTTGATTTTTGGTGTTCAATGCCACTTTCAGCAATATTTCAGCCATATCATGGCGACACCACTGATGAGAGTGAAGTCACATTGATATAATGTCACATTAACTACATATTTGACGAGAGTATCATGATATCTGTTTTGTACTAGACCAACAAGCTTAGTTGGATTTCAATGATAGCTCACTGAAACAACTGTTTACAAACAGATATTTCTATCCTTTTGAAAATATTATCCTGATTCCAGCCTCACCAGGCTCATATTCCTTAATGCTAATTAAAAGCAGCAAAATTAATGTCAATTTTATAACTTTTCGTCTGACCCGGCTGGGGATTGAACCCATAATCTACTGCACGCTAGGTAAATGAGGTTCAAGCATGATTATATAAACAAACAATTTTCTATCATGTCACATAACAGGTAAAAACAATAAAACAATTTTAGACAATATTACCTTTGTTGAGCTGAAAAGCTCTGTGATTTTCCAACGGCAGCCATCATTTTCCCAGCCCTCGTTTTATCAATGTTACTCTGTGACTTTAGAAACCTCCCAGTACTGCTTTCTTCTTGTGATAACCCTACAAATAAAATCATTAAATATTTTTCTTGCTTGTTCAAAATATAAAACAAGAGGCCTAACTATGCAACAAATAACAAATGCATTTAGAATCAACAGCATGTTTTGGGCCGCAAGCGGAAAATTTTGATGATTAAAAATTCAGTCAACATATGCAGTTTATTACAATCCATTAGAGTGAAAGTCGTTGAATTCAAATTGATTTTTGCATTAAAACATGTGCATAAGTTTTATCATTGTTGAAAATAATATGTCTGTTTATATTCTGTTGACATGTGCTTCTGATTTTTCATTTAAAATATAATATCCACCATATTAGATGGTGATTTTAAAATATTTCGGAGGCGTCCATAATCTTTAAGTAGGATACCAGTAAATACATAGTTTACCAAAATAATTAGACAATTCCAAAAATCACTTGCCTTCCTTAATTGGAGGATACGATACATGGAATAGCTGTTAATGTTTCATTGACTAAAACATTTTTAACTGATGACACATATCTGCCACAAAATGATCTCAATTTCCCAATACATGTTGTATAGCTATCAATCTTTTTATTTTCAATTATAAACTTGTTAACGATTGATTCACAGTGTTAAGACTTTGATCACAGCTCCCGCTGACCACACAGCCAAGATTAAGATTTAGATTGGCCCTACACAACTTACTACAAAGTCTGTCTTGATATTTTTCTATAACCTTCAAAAGATCCATTGAAGATTTTTGTATGGCTTTAAAGACCTGGAAAATAAATAAATTATAGCTTATACAAAATTAGATACTAATTTGCATATATGAATATTTACTATGTTAATGAGATGGAAATAAATAGTGAGTGATTAAGTGATTGTTGTTTAATGCAAATTCAGCAATTTTTAATTTTAATTTTTGGTGTTTAATGCCACTTTCAACAATATTTCAGCTATATCATGGCGACCAGTTTTAGTGGTGGAGGAAGCCGGAGTACCTGGAGAGAACCACTGACCCTGGGCAAGCAACTGGTAAACTTTATCACTTGCGGATGTGAGTCGAGTGCACCCTTTTTTGTAATTTACATAGCTGGGCGCGAACCCAAGCTGTATTGATGATAGGCTTGTATGAGCTGTTAGATCCAACGACCTAACTCACTGAGCCACCCGGGCCCCATATTGGTGATAAGCTTGTATGAATCTTAAGACACAGATTGATTAGTCACATGTCTACCCACGGACTGTCAGTGAGCTAGCACTATAAAAATCCAACTCAGCGTGTTGGTCTAGAACAAAGCGGACTTCATCATCATCTCATTGAAAATTAACTTGTTCTCGCCATGATATAGCTGAACAAGAAATGTGTGCATCACAAAACACGTCCGTCTATATAATTTATCAAACGGTATAATGGTAATTCAGTCAAACAACTAATCATGCGAGCAGGAAAATTAAGTCCTTTGGGGTTAGCAATTTTGTGGCATTCCACCATTTTTGTGCCATTAGGTTAATATGCAACTATATAATCCAATATACAGAACTAAAGTTATCATGTGGAAACGACCCTGTTGTCAAAAATTATATTTATAGTAACAGTGACCTTGACCTTTGACCTAATGATCCCAAAATACATAGGTTTCTTCCCCTTCCACAGGGCAATCATGTGGTCAAGATCCAATATACCGAACTAAAGTTATCATGTGGAAACAACCCTGTTGTCAAAAATTTTATTTATAGTAACAGTGACCCTGACCTTTGACCTAATGAATTCAAAATAAATAGGGTTCTTCCCCTTCCACAGGGGTATCATGTGGCCAAGTTTGGTAAAGATCCGATATACAGAACTTAAGTTATTGTGCAGAAACCTGTGTGGACACCCGCCCACCCGCCACACCAATTCACATCATACGGCCAGTCTCGAGACAGGCATATAAAAATTGCTGAATTGGCGTTAAACAACAATTACTCACTCACTAATACCACTTTCAACAACATTTCTGTGATATGGTTAGTCACCTGTAACCTCCACGATATAGCTGAAACCCTGCAAAAGTTAGTGTTAAACACCAGTCAATAAACCTGTAATACACATACAAAAAATATCAAAGATCCAGCAAACACCAAATTCAGGGGGATGAATGTACGTCATAATTCGGTTGTTTCGAATCATGTCAATTCCGACCACGTTCCGTCTTTTTCGTGTCTTGACGTCTGAACAAATAGGCAGGCGACTTCCGGTGTTTACGCTATTACTGTGACAACGTCAGCATATCATAGTCGTAGATGCGGTAGATTATAAGTAATTGTAATATGGAGACGCCAAGGAAACCGCTGAATAAATACTGGTGTTCGGTACCCCACTACAGTACAGGTAGAGTCATATTTCTATAAATGTCCCAATCTGACAGTATATCCGACTTGTCCGACACCTGTCTGAATTCAATTATCTAATCAGAACACCTATTTATTGGGGGCAATAAAACACCAGTAGGTATCTTGTAATCAAGTGTGTCGTTTTACAGGTAAAACTAGTCAGATCAGATGTACAGGTGAAATTATGTTTTTATATCGCCTATTTAAAAAAAAAAATCAGGTACTGTCTGGGATTCCTCTCAGAATTAAAAAAAAACACATTTGTATTTCTTTCCTCAAAACNGCACATATCGATTGGAGTTTTTGTTGTGTACATTGACACCGGAAGTCGTCTGCCTATTTATTGATCAAAATCACGTGATCTGGCAGACGAAAATAACAAAATTTTGACGGAATGGAAATGATTCGAAACAACCGAATTGGAAGCCATTTTGGGCCACTTGAAGGAATGTTTTTACGAATAAAATTAGTTATAGTAAGGATTACATTAAGTGTGATAGTGCGTCAAATGCCCCTAAATGTCCGTTAAACAATGTTGTGTCCATCGTTCAAAAACCTTGTTGTCAAACTCTCAAACATTTCGACAACGTTTTCGCAACAGGTGGAAATAACACTGTCGAAGTGTTTGAGAGTTATCCTTGCAATAACTAATGCTATAAGTAAAAACTTACCTTCAAGCGGCACAAAAGCGCTTCCAATTATGATGTACATTCACCCCCCTGAAATTATAGTATGGATACCATACCTCTAATTTAGAATCTAGTTCAGCGTCAGAGGCGACAACATGTGCGTCTTCTTTCTTCCCTAATTTCTGTATGACGGCTTGCTTTGTGGTCCAAAAGGTCTCCTTAATCTTATGTACTGTAGAAGTATCTGTACGCTCGACATATTTGTCATAATTTGAGCCACTGTACCCGTGTCTCCTAAAAACAAAGAAAACAGTAATTTGATTGATTGATTCATTTATTGTGCTTAACACCACTTTCAGCTATATGATGGCGACCAGTTTTAGTGGTGGAAGAAGCCGGAGTACCCGGAGAGAACCACCGACCATGGGCAAGCAACTGATAAACTTTATCACTTGCGACTGCGAGTCGAATGCACCTTTTTTTGTCATCTATAATGGCCGGGTGCGACCCCACGCCACATTGGTAAAAGGTTTGTATGAGTTGTTAGGTAATCCAAGTACCTAACTCATTGAGCCATCCGGGCCCTCACAGTAATTTGATACATGTATATCTCACCCTCTTTTATTTTTCAAGTTGTTTGATGATTGTTGAACACCAAATAAGCAATTTTTCTGTTTTTCAGCTGTATCATTGCGAAAACAAGTTACATTCAATGATATGATGATCTCCGCTTTGTACTAGACCAACACGCTTAGTGGGATTTTAATAGTGCTAGCTCACTGAAACTATACTGTGTGTAAACATGTCACTCCACTCGGACACAATATTCTAATTCTGATCAAACAAGTCTCTTACCCCTTAATGCTGTGTGCTAAATTGTGCTTAGTGGACAAGCACTTAAATTATTTTCACAAATATCGTTCATTAAATATTCTAAGGTTTTATTAGAAAACTGAGGAATGAATTTGTAATTAATTATTCTAAAGATGTGTGTACGAGTCAGATAGTGATTGTTGTTTAACTGAGAAATGAATTTGTAATTAATTATTCTAAAGATGTGTGTACGAGTCAGATAGTGATTGTTGTTTAACTGAGGAATGAATTTATAATTAATTATTCTAAAGATGTGTGTAAGAGTCAGCTAGTGATTGTTTAACTGAGGAATGAATTTATAATTAATTATTCTAAAGATGTGTGTAAGAGTCAGCTAGTGATTGCTTAACTGAGGAATGAATTTATAATTAATTATTCTAAAGATGGGTGTAAGAGTCAGCTAGTGATTGTTTAACTGAGGAATGAATTTGTAATTAATTATTCTAAAGATGTGTGTACGAGTCAGATAGTGATTGTTTAACTGGGGAATGAATTTGTAATTAATTATTCTAAAGATGTGTGTACGAGTCAGCTAGTGATTGTTTAACTGGGGAATGAATTTGTAATTAATTATTCTAAAGATGTGTGTATGAGTCAGATAATGATTGTTGTTTAACTGAGGAATGAATTCGTAATTAATTATTCTAAAGATGTATGTACAAGTCAGCTAGTAATTGTTGTTTAACTGAGGAATGAATTTGTAATTAATTATTCTAAAGATGTGTGTACGAGTCAGCTAGTGATTGTTTAACTGAGGAATGAATTTGTAATTAATTATTCTAAAGATGTGTGTATGAGTCAGATAGTGATTGTTGTTTAACTGAGGAATGAATTCGTAATTAATTATTCTAAAGATGTGTGTATGAGTCAGATAGTGATTGATGTTTAACACAAGTGAGAACTTTAATATATCAATGGCAAGAACAAATTACATTTCAATGAGATGATGATGAAGTCTATTTTTTGTACTAGACCAAGACGCTAAGTTCGATCACGACCATGACAGCCCCCATGTGTTCCAATTCGGTTGTTTCGAATCATTTCCATTCCGTCAAAATTTTGTTATTTTCGTCTGCCAGATCACGTGATTTTGATGGAACTGCTGGTCCTGAGCTTCCGGTGTCAATGTACACAACAAAAACTCCAATCGATATGTGCCATTTTAAAGTTCGATTCTCAAGTTAAAAATATCTTAACATTTTCTGTAAAAGACAGATATCAATTAAATTATTTTATTTGTATCAAAGACTTCAACGCAGAGACAAATAATTCTTTAAAATTAAATTTATTTTCTTTCTTTATTTGCGGCTGTCAGCATCATGAAAGGAAAACGATCTGCCTTTATGTATATATTTCTTATATAAGACAGATAGTGGGGTACCGAACACCAGTATTTATTCAGCGGTTTCCTTGGCGTCTCCATATTACAATTACTTATAATCTACCGCATCTACGACTATGATATGCTGACGTTGTCACAGTAATAGCGTAAACACTGGAAGTCACCTGCCAATTTGTTCAGACGTCAAGACACGAAAAAGACGGAACATGGTCGGAATTGACATGATTCGAAACAACCGAATTGATATGGGTATACAGTGTAGATATGAGACTCAGATCAGCATCTACTGACATCATTATCTGAAATCACAGTCCGATTTAAGGGTATTCTCAAATTGCTGTCCTTTCCAAATTCTCAGACCTATAGCTGATTTATGAGTTAGGGTTAGGCATACATCATTGGATGTTGATTTGAGAAAGTGAGAAACAGCAATAGATTTGAGAATTTGAAAAAAGACATATTAAGAATTGGACACCGATTTGAGAATTTGAAAAAAGACATATTGAGAATTGGATGCCGATTTGAGAATTTGAAAAAGTACATAGATCTGAGGTATTGAGGTCTGTGACGTAGAATCGGACATGGATTTGAGGAAAACGTCGATCTGAGTCTTACAGATATATAACAAAAAACATTGTACTATTTACTTACGACATCATAGTCTCCTTATTATAACTGTTGTTGCTGCACAAAAGTTGGATTATCTGAAAAAACATCAAATGTGAAGGAAATAAATCTACAAGATACAATTTTTTTCATTGAATTTAAGATATTCATCAATTAAAAAACAAGAATTGCCTGTGCTGTGGCAGCCATGTTTGTTAATGGATTGGGACGAAATAAGCAATCTTTATAGAGGACATTCCATATATGCTTCTTACCAGTCAATTTGACTAAGCGGTTTCAGAGGAGAAGATTAAAACGTGAAAACGGATGGCCGACGACAGACGCCTAGTCATGGCAAAAGCTCACATTGCCTTTGGCAAGGTGAGGTAAATTAGAGGCTCAGTGGGCTGCGCCTGTGTCGCTCACCTTTCATTCTGATTTGAGGAAACTTAATATTTACAGAACCTTCCATACATGTAGATGCTTCCTACCAAGTTTCGGTTCATACGACTAAGCAGTTTCAAAGGAGAAGATTTTTTAGAAATCGACCAATCACAAACAAGAATTGCATGTGGTGGCCATGTTTGCTAACCGATCGGGACGACATGAGCAATTTCATAGAGGACATTCCATAGATGCTTCCTACCAAGTTTCGGTGGTAGCCATGTTTGTTAACCGATCGGGACAAAATAAGCATTCTTTGTAGAGGACCTTCCATAGATGCTTCCTACCAAGTTTCGGTTCATTTGACCAAGTGGTTTCAGAGGAAAAGATTTAAAAAAATCAGTCAATCAAAAACAAGAATTGTCTGTGGCGGCCATGTTTGGTAATGGATCATAACAAAATGTGCACTCTTTAGAGAGGACCTTCTATAGATGCTTCCTACCAAGTTTCAGTTCATTTGGCTGAGGGGTTTCAAAGGAGAAGATTGTGAAATGTTAACGGACGACAGACGAGCTAAAACGAACCAGACAGTTGGAAAGAAAGTGTAAATATTGTGTCCACATTCCATTATGAACTAATCTATGCAGATTTTTAATTATTTATTTATATTTTGCATTGTCATTTGACATCCTATCAGTATCTTAATGATAGGTAGTAGGGATCACATTACTTGGTTTAACCCCACCACATTTGTAAGCCTGTTCCAAGCCAGGACCTAGATTTCCATATGTACATGTATGCAATGGTATTTTTTTATGTTCAAGGATTTGAGATGAAATGTAGCTATGAACATTTATAGGCTTAAACAGTGATGCTCAACAAATCTGAAAATATTAACGAAACAAACAACTGAAGTCGTGAAGACTATAACAATTTGACCCCAACCCCATATATGCCATTAATATGAATTGTGTAGAATAAATCAACAACCGTGCATTATGATTTTGGACGGAATTCACTGACACTGTCACTCTCAGAATCAATAGGTATGCAGACTCATAATACGGCTCTATACATGTATCCATAGGTGCTTGGAACATTGTCCAACAATGCTTGTGACCAGCAATGGGAACAATAAATTGTTTCAGTGTACAATAAAACCATTGACATTAGTAATAAATTTGACGATGTGATGTTGCGATTTCTGGGACAGTAAGAAAATGATTTGAGTAAATCAACAACCGTCCATTACGATTTTGGACCGAATTCATCGACACTGTCGCAGGCAACGATGCTCAGACGTGTCAATATTATATTTATGATTTTGTTTTTGTTCTATCAGAAGACAACATATTTATTCAAGGTTTTCATTGCATATATTGATAATGATCCCAAAGGGTAAAATTTTACCGGGCTTTGTGTCCCTCATTTAAGTCTAATCGATAAAATATTGCTTCATTACGGGTCACATCAGTTTCTGTCTTCCATGTTTACTAACGATTGACGAAATAATACGGAAATGCACGAGCCTACCAAGGGGAGGCAATCATTAACCAAAGCACTAACAGTACTAGTATTTAGATGTAAAATTTTCTGGAAATTTTTCTACTAAATTTGTGGGTTTTTCTTTCTTCTTTTTTTTTTATTAGATTAGATATTCATTTTTCTGAAGTTTATAATTTCCAACACCATATATTTTCTGAAACGTAAATAATTTCTCTATACGTGGGTCTGAATATCGTGACACCTTTACAATAGTGCAATGAAATCATGTATCATGTCTTTGTCTTTGTCTTTGTACAGGTAAGATTCCTCCGGAATTCGGAGCACTCCAATTATGGATAAAATTGATAAAATTGAGCCTGACTTAACGGGCACATACTTATAGGATACGTATTTACAGTTATGGTAAAAAATATTAAGTTGTAGTTAAAAGTTCACCATTTCCATGTTGTGCAAGTTCGGTTAGTGACATAAAAACGTATTTACATCCAATTCTAAAAAGTATAAAACGTGTACTGTAAAATTGTCGTTTCATAAAAGTATTACAATTAATAGCGTTGTTAAAAGTCCATTCCGCCGTTTAGCTATTCACATTAGTAAAAACGTATATACACACAGCACTAAAAGATAAAAGCGCGGTCATAATTTGTACAAATGTTCTTTCCTTCATGCGCTCTTCGATTACAGCAATTCATCCGACGTTGTTAAAATAATATGACTTATAAAAGATAAAATCATCATTTAAATATGCTTATAACCAGTTAAAATGTAAAACGATATCTTTAACGAATGGATCGGATGCTGGACACAGTAAGAGGATAAAATATGCTATTAGCTGACTTATATATGCCAAAATATCATCACAATGTCCAGACTAATTTTGTATTTAATACTAGAAAAAAATTGGAAAATTTTCAGGAAAGAGCTCTCCGTTTCATTTATAAAGATACTCATGAAAATTTACCTTAAAATCTAAATTGCCGTCTTTACTAATTCGAAGAATAAGAACTAAATATTGCAGTTGAAACATTCCAAATAATTCATAAACAAAGTCCAAGCTATCTTCATGATTTAACTTCAATTAAAGATAAAAAAAATATATAATGTTAGGCATCAAGATAAAGCAGTTTCACACACACCAAAGTATGGTTTAGATTCTTTTCGGTATAATGCTGCACAAATCTGGTATGAGCTGCCTAATCACTTCAGACAAGAAACATCATTAGAACATTTTAAAAATATGATTCGCTCATGCCAGTGCAGTACATGCAGATGGCCTTTTATATACTAATTATTCATGCTTTTTATATATTTGTATTTTTGCTTATATGCATGAACCTCTTATTTCTTGCTTACTTTTGTTCAGTTGATATCTGCTTTTGTATCTTGTGTGTATGTTGAACTGTATAAATTTATGTATATTTTCATTTAATATGTTAACGTTTGTATACATGATTATATTTGTTGTTTTGTTATATAGTCCATTTTAAAAGCTGACTACAGCTTGTGTCGTATGTATACTATGTATCGACTCTAAATAAAACTTTGAATTGAATTGAATTTAACCATACATGTATTACAATACACTTATCGGGGCCTAAAATCCTTTTATATATTAATCTTCATTAGCCAAGGTTATTTTTGCCAGTACAATGTGGGTTTTTTTTTTCAAAAGTATTTTTTGGAGGGGAAAGGACTACTCTTTTTAGATGTCATTGTTTGACATTATCTAGTATTTGTTTATAATACATATATAGAAGATCAGTTCAGAAATAATTTATGACAGCCATAATTTCTTGGGAGTTTTAACATGGATCCGACAAACGGAAGGAAACTTACCCGAACAGACCAGCTCGCGTTTCTAAAAGCAGATATAAGTGGTTTCCTCAATATCTAATTTACGGTTCAAGTTAATAATAAACATTTGTTCACGTTACGATCAAAGCTGAAATACTGCAAAAGTTGGCGTTAAACTAAATTCAATCAATCAATCAATCTGATTTACATTGTTATTAGGTAAACATGAAGAGAGGAATAATTTGGTAATTATAGTTTTCTACTTGATGATAATATTTTTGTTTCACATATCTTTCTGTGAAGTGGAGTTGTCACTCATTCCATGAAAACAAAATGAATTTTGAGATGAAAAAAAACATAAACATGATCTTTTTTTGTTCTTTTTTNTATGTGCCAAAGTCATCAATAACATTTCGCGGAATTTGTTCAGCTTACAATCGTATGTGTATTCACCGTTGCACAACAAGGGACGTAACCACTACATTTATAGTTTTGCAAAAGTAGTTCCGGCGGGAAAAAACTGATATTTCACATGTGAAATACCGGAATTTATTTCACGGATAAATCCCCATAATTCACACCTATATATATATAATAATAAACATTTGTTCACGTTACGATCAAAGCTGAAATACTGCAAAAGTTGGTGTTAAACTAAATTCAATCAATCAATCAATCTGATTTACATTGTTATTAGGTAAACATGAATAGAGGGGAATAATTTGGTAATTATAGTTTTCTACTTGATGATAATATTTTTGTTTCACATATCTTTCTGTGAAGTGGAGTTGTCACTCATTCCATGAAAACAAAATGAATTTTGAGATGAAAAAAAACATAAACATGATCTTTTTTTTTTTTTTTTTTTTTTTTTTTTCTCACTGCTGTTTCGTTGTAAAGATTGCATGATATCACTGCAATCTCATGTACAACTTTCCTTCATAAAAGTTTTAGTATAAGGAAATAGTAGGATGTTATTATTATATAACACTATACTATCGTGATGATAAATTGATGTAGTGTATATCGTGTTCTACTTAATTCGTTGCTTATAAACTGTAATTTGTTACTGTTACACAGTTATCTGCGACTGAGTGTATTAGAGATAAACAGCTGATGTTAAAATTGTTGCTAAAACTACAGGTATTAACGGAGGTTATAATAACTATTTTTGAATCTCATTACCTCAACACAATTGGTTGATAAATCTAAAGACATCATTGACATTAGAGAATATGAATTACTTGGAACACTTACTTGACAGTGCACAATTACTGTTATAAAAACTGCTCACTAACGCTTATGTTCAACCTTAATTAATATTACCACTACAGACAATTTATATGGTTGCCATGACAAACTGGGACCGTCGTGGTCGTGATCGTATTGTGGTTGGATTTATAACTACAGTCCTATGCACTCAGTGTTATCACCACTAACGATGTGAGTTCGAATCCAGCTCAGGTGAGGTGTATTCGATACAACATTAGGTGATAAAGTTTGTCAGTGACTTGCGACAGGTCGGTGCATGGTTTTCGCCGGATACTCCGGTTTCCTCCACCAATAAAGCTGACCGTCACGATATAACTGCAATATTGTTGAAAGTGGTGCTAAACACCATAACCCTAACCCCTCACAAACTGGTAGATACTTCCGGTTCTCATACTGGATTTGAATTATTACCGTCTTTAACCAGAGAGCAATACGAATGGCTTTGCAAACAGAGCAGGACATGCTTTTCCATCCGGAACAGCACATTTTCTTCATAATGTTTAAGCTCTAAGGGACAAATCTTATTTTGTCAAAAAAAAAAAGCTACTGTTTCTAATAAAAGGTTCTCTTCAAAATGCTAGAGTTTTTGATTGGCAACATACTGTGTTTCTATGAATATCAACTGTGCTCTCCTTTTTACCTCCTCATTCCTCGTTGTAGATCGTTGTTTGTCCTTTTGTACTTTTACTTTTGGCCCTTGTTTTGTCTGTTCTTGGATATACGGAATTGTGATTATCCCTTTGGTATCTTCAAACTCATATGACGTCATAGATAATGGGTTTATCCCGGCAAGCAGTTGTAAATCATCAGCAATGAGTTAGGAAGTCACATTCGGAGATACAGCACAGGTTTACATGATGTATGCGTGTTGTATACGGCTCTATTCTTAATGTCGTCATTCTTACCTGCATATACATTCAAACAGGCATGATATTGATTACAAGAAGGCAATAATCAGGCCTGGATTAAGCCTTAGGCAAAATAAGCGCGTGCTTATGGCATCAAGGGGCAAGGGGGGTACCACAAAAATCCTTCCACAAGGCAATTTATTTTATCAGCCAATTTATATTAGGCTAAAAAAATACACCACAAAAAAAAATGTTGGTAAACCTAATTGATGTATCAGAAAAGGCAACTTCCTCATTTACTGAAGCTAGTATAAGGTACTCGGAGTGTTCTCAAAAACTAATTGATGCTTATCCAGATGACCTGTACAGTAATTTACTACTGAGCTTCAGCAGTTTCACTCATATATTCGACATAAGTTTAGTGCAACAAAAGCTACAAAAGCTAGATTCAGTCATGCTGAATAAAGTCATTGTAGAATACAACATGGAGTGTACTTTTCCAAACGTAGAGATTAGCAAGCGTATATTTTTAACATTAATGGTCACAAGCTGCACAACTGAACGATCATTCTCTCAAATGAACCGTATAAAAAAAATCCAAAGAGAACAACGATGAGACAAGAGAGGCTGGAATCCTTATCTCTGCTCATGATCGAAGCCGATTTGTTGTGCCAAATTAACTTTGAGGATTTAATCAAAGACTTTGCTCATAAGAAATGTAGGAGAAAATTCTTTAGTGTGTTTTTAATTCTTTTTTTTTAAATACACATGTTTGCATATACTTAATCCTGTTGAAAGACACAAATTTAGTATTTCTGTTTGTATTTTTCCCTTTATCTTTATAGTGGGCCCAATCTTCTGAATAAGTATATCCCAAGTGACGGATGTTGGGGTGGCAAAAGCACACAGAACCTTTTAGATATTCCGCCGCATTATAAACGTATTGGAGATGATATCGAGAGAGTTCGAATAATACGAGACGAAATACAAAATTTCAAATGTGCCTCCATGTGAGATTCACGATACAATTACCATCTTACTATTATCAAAGATATTCTGTTACGATTTCAATATAATAACAAGCCTATAGGTAAAAGTTATGTTGAAAGAATTGATGAAGTTCGAGCTATGGCTTGTTACACGCTGTGATATGAAGCACATGGCAGACAGCGTATTTCACCACAGTAAAACTATAATTATAACTTATCACCAGCCTGAGGTTTGTAACTAGATTAACATGACGGCTACCAATAGTGGAGCAGGAACTGTTTACCCTTCCGGAGCACCTGAGTTCATCTCCGGTTTGTAACTAGATTAACATGACGGCTACCAATAGTGGAGCAGGAACTGTTTACCCTTCCGGAGCACCTGAGTTCACCTCCGGTTTTTAGTGGGGTTCGTGTTACTCGATCTTTAGTTTTATGTGTATGTTTTATAGATCGTTGTTTGTCCTTTTGGCCATTGTGTTGTCTGTTCTTCTTCGATTTACGGATTCTGGTTACCACTTTGGTATCATCTGGTATCTTCAAATTCTTACTATAATTGAGATGATAGGAAACAACGGAGGAAGTAAGATTATGTCAATTAAAAAAAACAAGAAAAAAAAACAAAGTAAATTCAACATGTACAACTATAAAATTGGAAACAATGAAAACATATATGAACAGTTAGGAAGAATCAATCTACACCAGATTGATTTTGTACCTTCTTGACTTGGACACTGTTCGTCCTTTTTTATTATACATTGTATTGATGACGCAATTTGCCGGAAGTAGAGTGAGTGAGTGAGTAGAAGCGTGTGAGTAAACAGGAAAGTGGGATGGTGGTAGGCATTCTCTATCCAGAGTTGTCGTTCCCGCTATGCTCATTTTACATGATTTTTGTAAAATTTAGAAACAGTATAAAAAATGTACTTAAAATTTGCTTTAATTATTGTAAATATCAATAAAGATGAAAATAAATCACTCATTTCAAATCAATTTTCTCTTAAAAATGATTTGTGATCGTTTTTA
>MJUT01056158.1:37222-48934 GCA_002080005.1 Gigantidas platifrons | reverse complement strand
TAGACTATCAAGCAAAGTTGGATTTGCATAGTGCTAACTCACTGTAGCAAGAGTCCGCGTGTATACATGTCGCTCCACCGTATGCTGATTCCGGGCCAACAAGTTATAATAGCGTAATCCACTGATAACAGAAGAAGAATATGTTTCTCCAATAAATACAAACATATCTTTATCCATAATGTCGACAGTCGTAAGGAAATTGGCGGGAATTTTCATTCATGAATTTAACCATCGTGTGGTGATTAACAATATAGCAAAGATTTAACCAACTGGTTAAAAACACTAACAATAGGAGAGATGGATTCTACAATAAAACTTTGACAGTAAATAATCGGTTTAAATTCTATCCCCGCTAAGCGTTATTGTATTTATTACACTAAATGTTTATTTCTGCATTTTTCTTTTGGTGCTGTGACTATAAACATATACTAATGCTTATTTTTGCTATTAACCTTTTCATTCCTTGTGTGTACAAGCAACGTTTGAAGATACCACAGAGGCAATTAAAAGTCATAAAATGAGGAAGGACAGACAATACAATGGCCACAAGAAAACAGACAAAAGGACCTACACTGATTTACAAAACACTTAACAAAACACTGAAGATTACTCAATATGAACCCTACTAGTATAGAGGTTAACTCAGGTGCTCCAGAAGGGTAGGTAGTTTTACGACAAACAGAACATATCAGTGGTTGTATATGACAACTATATATTATGTACTGATTAATCAAGTCATGGTAGTGACCTCAACGTAACCACTAAGAATCCTTGATTCAGTATGGTTCTTGTTAGCAGCAACTCTATCGAGGAAATCAGAATAGGAACCACAATCTCTGGAGTATCGTAGGCCTATCAGCTGATTGATATATACTACATATGCAGGTGCTGCTGGAATGTTACTACATATAAATGGAAAGCTTACAATGGGAAAATTTAAATCATCCCCCTTGTCGTAAAAGTTTGTAATTAAACGTCTTTATATGCCATTGTGGTCGTGATCGTATGGTAGTTGGATTTACAATTACCTCTACATCCATTGCCTATCACCACTGATGTTGTGAGTTCGAATCCCGATCAGTTTACAATATTATGTGATACAGATTGTCAGTGATTTGTGACAGGTCAGTTGTTTTCTCCGTGTCCTCCAGCTTCCTCCATCGATGAAACTGACAGCCATGATATAACTGAAATATTGTTGAAAATGGCGTTAAACACCATAAAACCAACTAACCAACAGTCTGCCACATAAGACACATGTACACATTTTACATCCACAACTCATAAAATAAACTTTAAACTATAAAGTCATTTCGATACACACAATCAAATTCAAGGTCAGGCGTCATTGCTGATCATTGATAAATTCGTTGTAAAATTAATTATTTAATATAACAAGCATAATAAGCTATTTAACAATATGAAACAATAATAACATGATACGTTTTCCAACAATAATTCGTCTGCACCAAAAATAAATACATATAACATAATAATATAATTTCATACAAGTATAATTAATAGAATTTGAATTTGAATTTTTGTGTTTAACGCCACTTTCAGCAATATTTCAGCTATATCATGGCGACCAGTTTTAGTGGTGGGGGAAGCTAGAGTACCCGGAGAGAACCACCGACCCTGGGCAAGCAACTGGTAAACTTTATCACTTGCGGCTGCGAGTCAAGTGCACCCTTTTTGTAATTTACAAAGCTGGGCGCGAACCCACACCGTATTGGTGATAGGCTTGTATGAGTTGTTAGATCCAACGACCTAACTCATTGAGCCACCCGGGCCCCTACAATTAATAGACGTTTAGCACATTACCTAATTTATTTATACCTTTTTAGTACGAGTTATTTCCCTTACAACGGACAAAATTGTACCCTGTCTAGCAACATCAATGGAAATGACAACGAATTTGAGTATAAATTGTTCTCATAATTCGTAGACATTTGAACCATGTAAAAAATAAAATCAGAGAATAATTTTATAGCAATTAGTAAATTGACAGGTTGTTACTTTATTAAAATCTAGAACTGTATATTGGGGGAAAATATATGTTATTTTTGTTGAACTTTGTATGAAAGGTACACTTTTGTGCCCTTGTAAATTTAGAATCACAGTCGGATATATATATGCAAATACAAAATGTAGTTTATCATAAGTAAACAACAATCAAGTGGGGACAACTCTGGTACAAAACTAGTTTTATCCTTATATCATAAAATATCACATTAATCCATTTTAATGGCGCAACTGTAATCACATAAATACAAATTAGTAACATTCTAACATCCACACATACAAAAGGCAGCGAGCTTCTGAGTTGATTCTTAAAGCGTATTGAATGTCAAATTTCTGTAAAATACTAGTTTATTTATAGGAACTACAGTATGATATTACAAACCTGGCTTTTGAGAAAAAAAATCGCATGATGATTGATCTATAGCATGAAGAGAAAAACGACTCGAAAGACGTGCAACGTAAACTGCAATTTGCGGTACATGTATTTTATCTGTACTAACTTGAAGCAGTAAAATGAGTCGTTGAATACTTGACCAGATTAGCTAAAATAAATGCAAATAACAAAATACATGTATGTGGATAAACGTGTTCTTATATACTATATAGCATTATCTATAATTCAAATTTTGCTAAAATCGTAAGTAAACGGACAAGTTTTGACAACTTCACGTGCAGCATTCTTGAACAAGTAGTTCTTGTATTATCCGTTATCATATTTCCAAATTTTTAATGAAATGGAACAACAATCATTACAAATATCACTTACTTTTGAATACCCGTCAGTTGAAATATCATTAGCATTGGAACACGTGTCATTTAAATCATCATTTTCTTTTAGAGGGCACGTGCCATTTAAATCATCACTAGCTTTAGGAACACATGCCATTAAAAATAGCATTAACTTTAGAAAACGTGTCATTAAAATTATCTTTAGCGTTGGAACACGTGTCATTTAAAACATCATTCGTTTTAGAAAATTGTGTCATTTAAATCATCACTAATCTTAGAATACGTGTCATTAAAAATTCAACTACAGAAGCATTGGAACACCTGTAATTAAAAATATCATTAAATTTGGAACATGTGTCATTAAAAATATCACTAGATTTGGAACAACTGTCATTAAAAATATGACTAGGTTTGAAACACGGATCATTAAAAAAGTATCACTAATTTTAGAAGTCATGTCAATACAAAATATCACTAACGCTGGAACATCTGTCATTTAGGAGATAACTGTATTGTATTTGAAAATTTCACGGCATCAATTGGAGATTTGATGGTCGCAAATTGAGTTTACTGGCGACGCCTTAGCGGAACCATTAAACGGACATTTGCGACTATTAAATCGACAATTGATGCCGTGAAATTTCAAATACAACACAGTTATCTTCATTCTAATGTAATCATGTGTATGATAGACATACCGCCATACATCATATATATTTCCGTATTATTGACAAGATGACATAAGCGGTAATCAGATAAAATCTAAAAAATATATCTTTCATGCTATTTCAACCGTGGAATTAGTGAAAATTACACCATTAAATCGACAATTGATGCCGTGATTTATTCAAATACAGTTCTGTTATCTCCATTCAAATGTAATCATGTGTATTGCTACATTGTTGACAAGATGACGTAAGTGGCAATCGTCTAAAATATCTCATGATTTTCAACCGTGGAATTGATACCGTGAAAATTACAGTATTGTCCAATCACAAACCAGGGATATTAAACAACTACATTAGAATAAAAAATACCATTAACTTTGGATTACGTGTCATTAAAATACTAGTATCCAAAGCGTTAGAACACCTGTCACTAAAAATAACACGCCCTTTGGAACACATTTTCATCACAAATATCACTTAGCTTTGAAAGACATTAGCCTTATCTTCTCCAACTATGACGAACAACATCTAAACTAAACAACAAAGGCATACTCCGGAAAAACGAAAAGTGGAGAACTTCAGAGAAAATAGTTCAAACAACAATTTCTATGATTTCACCGTATGTTTGAAGGACAATACAACAAAAGATAAAAGGTAAAAAGACAAACAATGCTCATCAATTCAATACACATAAATTATACTTAAGTTTGACCAACAGCACCCCATAAAAAAAACTTTAAATAATCACACACATTTTCCCCCAAACATTTTCGTTTTATGAATAAATGATTTGTCATATTTAAATTCCACATGATACAAGATGATACTTTTCATATAATCGACATTTTAGTGCAATATGGATATTTCAAGAAAACATTTTTCGTATAGTCGACATTTTAGTGCAGTATGGATATTTCAAGAAAACATTTTTCGTATAGTCGACATTTTAGTGCAATATGGATATTTCAAGAAAACATTTTTCGTATAGTCGACATTTTAGTGCAATATGGATATTTCAAGAAAACATTTTTCGTATAGTCGACATTTTAGTGCAATATGGATATTTGAAGAAAACATTTTTCGTATCTAGGCCTATATAGTCCACATGCTAGTGCATTATGGGTATTCTACATATACGTGTAATGAAGAAGACGGAAGTAGATTGTACACCTCGCATTGTGAAAATAACAAATATCATCAATATCAAGAATCTATTGATGGAAATCCTAGAAGTTTTTGAACACTTTTAACTCTTTTTACCATCTCCTCTCCAATTTCATTCATCTTAAAATCTTTAGTTCTGGGTTCATTCAGACAATTCCGCCATTGTGGTACTTTCGGACACTCCCGGTAGTGATGCATTACTATATTGTTTGACGACAGGACGTACCTTCAAAAATAAAATGATAAGTTCATGTTCAAATTAATATCATCTATGTAGCATAATCTGCATGGCATCATAAAGAATGAATATTGATACATAAAACAAACACACAAGCCCTTCAGACTATTAATGATATGGACCCATTGTATACAGAGTATACTGGTGCAAGACTTGGGTCAAACCTGTTGTGGGAACCAGTATCACTATGAGTCGCCATAGCGATGCACTTAGTTCACGTGACAGGCAAGACCTTCATACAAAGCCTTGTACAGAAGAACTCAGTATGCAATGTGTTTATCGAACATTTCAATAAAAACAGAGGTTTTAAACAAATAACAATGGGCTGCATAAAAAGTTACAACGTTATTATAATACTCCGAGAGAGACTACATTTTGATCACAGCGTCACATTATTTGTTACGGTTCATTCCTAATATCAAGTTCATCCTACAATAGCCTTCAGTGTTATGTACTGGACCGCACAGTTGCCAGAAATATTGAAACATGACTTAACTTTGAATTAGACGAATGAACGAACAAATATGAATTACTGCACATTGAACAACCGCTTTTTATGTTATTTACATTTTCCCCAATACAATGACGTCACTCATGGCCGGTCTTAAGCTAATTTGGCCAATTACTTCTGCTTTGGAATTATCTACTATCGGCTGTTTCAGTACACACAACAACACACCACAGGATGTTCGGAGAACATCACTGGGACGGGCTCATCCTAAGACCGACCCCGACTTCACGACAAAAGTCCTACCAAAACATCCAATGCAATTTCACGCCATTCATTTATCACAGTGTTGTGATACAATATCTTGTATCAGACACCTTGTATCAGACACCTTGTATTAGGCATCTTGTATCAGACACCTTGTATTAGGCATCTTGTATCAGACACCTTGTATTAGGCATCTTGTATCAGGCAGGCTCCCTAGCTACGTCATGTTAGAAAAATAAAATTTTTAAAACAAAAGAACAGCAAAACAGCTTCAGTCACAAATTACAGCGTCAGAAACAATATGAAAGTAAATGAGACGATAAGTTTGAAAGAACAAGTGGAATACACCAAAGACGGTAATCAGAAACTGTAAATCAAAGAATGACACACAATACAGATGTCAAAATACAGTGAGTGAAAATTACTGCACAGACAACACAAGATTGAGAAACACCAACTCCACTACTAAAACTGGGAGAACACTCGGATGCTCGAGAATGGTAAGGCAATCAGTTCATATTCCATTAGTTGGTGGCATGAAAGAGTAAATAAAGACGGGATTACGACTACGCCAAACGACACGTGGTCATATGTGACACAGATATTCCGTAGACGTTAAATGACACGTGATCATATGCGACACAGATAGTCCGTAGACGTTAAATAACACGTCATCATATGTGATACTGATACGCCATTAACATTAAAAGACATGTGGTCATATGTGACACAGATATGTCGTAGCCGTTAACCATGTCATTTTGGCCACCGTAAAACCTTTGAACTCATGATATTAACTTAACCACGTGAAACCCTTGATTCAGCAGCCTACTTTTTTATTTGAAATCCATCATAAGTATCATTGTACACTCAGAACGACGTAAACTGAAGAGGAGATACAAAACAAATATTTTCTTATGCATTAGAACATCCCAAATCAATAAACATATATTTTCTGTATTTACATCTACAAAATGTATTTTAAATTACATATTTAGAATTATAGGAAAGTGGAACGTTTTTATCAGTTTAATTACTGGTATAGTAAAATGCTAAATGAAAACGTAAATGGTGTGCTTCTTGAATAGGATTTGTCACCTACACTCTTAGAGAAAAGATTGGAAAATAAAGCCAATTAAGTTACACAGCAGCGAATACGACTGTCGTCTACCTGTGCTGAAATGAGTCCATACACAAATGATAAAAGTCAAAGACACAGTGTAAACTGATCCCTGAATCAGCCAAAATACTGTATAAATCGGACGTCTAATTTCGTCCAATTGTCTGAATCACTGAAAATACATTCTAAGCATAAATTCTCTATATATAATACAGATGAAGAGTTTGAACATACCAAAGGGGCAATCAGAATCCGTATAACGAAGAAGAACAGACAACACAATGACCAAAAGGGAATCCCTTATGCAGTGCCTAAATAGCCTCATTTTCCAGCTGTTTCAACCAAAAAAGAGGAAACGTGCTAATTATAGGAGAGCTATTTCTCTGATTTATTGCACAAAACAACAACAACAGGTCACTTACACATTCACTCCCTTTTGCAAAAAAATTAGACTAAACATGAGAAATTTATAAGAAAGACCCATATCGTATTTCTAATAAATCTAATTGTGGAGTAAAGTATGAGCAACAAGGAAATAAATAGGAACACATTAATACAATTTATTCTGTCCTTGCTGGTAAATGCCAAACGGAGCTAACACAGGATTATACCTAATAGTGAGTGATTGCTATTAAATTCCATCTGATCTGTGTTTTAGCTATATAATGGCAAGGAAATGATGAGATGATAATATCTTTTTTGTACTAGACTCACACGCTGGGTAAATAAACGTTAGAGAATACCGAAGGGGCAATCAAAAATGGATAATCCAGAGAAACTGGCAACATAGAGGGGTACACAAGACGAAGAATAGCAAAACAAAAACAATCCAGAGAAACTGGCAACATAGAGGGGTACACAAGACGAAGAATAGCAAAACACAAATACAACACAATGTATGTTGGACACCAGTACAAAAGAAAACTCGTAACATCACAACATGGAACTCAGAACGTAAAGACAACACAAAAAACTAAAAAGATCAACAATAAAAGATTTGATGGCGCTAGCCCACTGTGTGAACAAGTGATTGTTGTTCAGCACAAATTGAGCAGTTTTTCGGCTATGTCATTTGTTTTAACATGCAACTGTGGGATGGAGATGGAGAAGAGGGGTGAAGCTGCCACTAGTGGAGCAGGAACTGCTTATATAATTACCCTTCCGGAGCACATGAGTTCACCATCAGTTCGTGTTACTCTATTTTTAGTTTTATGTGTATGATTTGTAGATCATTGTTTTATCCTTTTGTATTTTTTCTTTTGGCCATTGTGTTGTCTGTTCTTTGATATACAGATTCTAATAATACCCCTTTGGTATCTTTTGGCCATTGTATTGTCTGTTCTTTGATATACAGATTCTAATTACCTCCCTTTGGTATCTTCAAACACTTCTTGATTTACAGAGTTGCGTTCAAAATATCTGTGTTTTTCTTTAATGTTACAAACCTTTTAAATCCAGGTTTAGGATGAAATGTATGAGTAGTCGCTTCTTTTATTCGGTCTGGTATGTAAATATTTTTGAAACATTCATATCGAGGCTCTGTCCTTTGAACATATTTAGTCAGATATAGGTCACCACTTCCGGTATCTCCCCAGTCCAGTATGAAAAAAGACACATTGAAAGTAAATCCTGCTGCATCTGGATATTTACTTAGTAGCTCATTCTGAAAGAAAAAGACATAGATGTTTTATATTTTTTACTAGTTCATGTACATATAATATATGGTTATACGTGAACCATGTTATGGGTGACGCATTAATTACTGTTGATTAGATGTTCAGGGGCGGATCCAGGATGTTAAGTTAAGGGATGCACAGTTTTAAATTTTTTTGGGGGTATTTCATGTGAAAAATCACGATTTTATGCAAAAAAATCATATTTTTTCCAATTTTAGGGGGGAGGGCGTGCCTGGTGTGCCTCCCCCCTTGAATCCATCCCTGAATGTTGATGCCACATTCTTTAAATTAGACCAAAAGTTATTCTCTTACTCCTTAACGCCATGTCCTTTATTAAATGTCTGAGGTTAAAATTCATTTTTGAATTTCATTTTTTCTGCATATCGGGGATTTCGCTTACATGTTTTCGTCTGTGCCAAGATATTAGATAATGGTGAAAACACGAGGTGATGTCGTGCTGGGCTAAAAAATGAGGTTAGAAAACATAGAAGAAAAAGCATTATCAAGAACAAAGTTAAAATAAAATACCCGATTATATGTGAATGCTTGCATTTTACTCACAAGTGGAAAGCACTGGCATGACCGCATCATGTCACTAAGGGTGGCGCTTTGGCCCCATTAAACTAGTTTTATTCCGTCATTTTTAATTAAAGTGCCTGTAACAAACCAGCCAGGAAAGTGAGTGGTAATGTTTTTGTGTGTTAAGGATATCGATATTGCCTGTTTCTGCGATTTTGCTATTGGATTTTAGACCTTTTCGACAGTAGGGTATTTTATATAGATATACATCCTTGTTTCTTTTACCTTTAAGATATCTTTGTAAGTCATAAACTTTTCATGTACTATGTATTCATCAAAATCTATAACACCCACATAATCATATCCCTGTAACTTCTCCTGGCAGCTATATACACCAACTTGTTTGTCGTGGGAACACTGTGGTAGGGTAAAACGATGTCCTTCAAATCCACGATCAGGATATCCTTAAAAACAAAGTGAAAGTAGAACAGCTATTGCTAAAGTGAAAGTAGAACAACTGTTGTTAAAGTAAAATAGAACAACTATTGTTAAAGTGAAAGTAGAACAACTATTGTTAAAGTGAAAGTAGAGCAACTATTGTTAAAATGAAGAATAACTATTGTTAAAGTGAAAATAGCACAACTATTGTTAAAATGAAGGAGAACAACTATTGTTAAAGTGAAAATAGAACAAAATGTACAGTAGCTAAATAATGTTTTAAGATAAATTTCCATAATGCGTAGGAAACCAAAGACATATTGTGTATTCCGCTTAGTCCATTTGGGCTACTTGCTTGACATTCTAACTATTTGACTTTTCTGTGGTGTGAGCGTATATAACGTAGATTATTCCCGTGAATGCGTCTTGTGCACTAAATTAGATGTCTACGTTTTATTTGTTTGTTTTCTTTTAGCTATAATTTTTGCTGTTGTCTTTTTTGTGTGGTAACTTGAGGAGGTTACTATCATATCTTAATATCTGAAGGGGCTGTCATGGCCGTTATTGTATGGTAGTTGGATTTACAGCTATTTATGCAATCAATGCCTATCACAACTGATGTTGCGAGTTCGAATCTCGATCAGAGCGATGTGTACAACATTATGTGATATAAAGTTTGTTAGTGATTTGCCACATGTCGGTGGTTTTCTCCGAGCCCTCCGGTTTCCTCCACCAATAGAACTGACCGCCACAATGATTTAGGTCGCTGGATCTAACAACTCATACAAGCCTATCACCAATACGGCGTGGGTTCGCGCCCGGCTTTGTAAATTACAACCAGAGGATCCCAGGAGCCTGTAATCGCTCACCTGGATCAAAGCTGCTTTCAATAACAACGCAACTGCACTGTGGTGCGCCATCTTGGTGGGAGAGTGTGACTGCATGAGATCATTTGGAAAAGAACCATCGAATGACTATTCCATCAAAGTTTGGTTCTAATTGAGCTACTGGTTCCAGACAAGATGGTTTTTATGTGAATTTCCCATAGGGTCCTATGTTAAGCTAAGTTCGGCTGTGGGGACCATCTTGGTCGATAGATCTTGACATACTGAATATATTTGCAGTTTAAACTTAACATCCATCTCTTATAGTTTTTGAAATATAAGACGAAAAGCATTAATTTTTTTTATGGAAAAAAGGGCAATAACTCCAAAATGGGTAATGGGATTTACCTCAAAATTGCAGGGTAGGTAGATCTTGACATACTGAACATTTTTTATGTTTAAACTTAACATCTATCTCTTATCGTTTTTGACATAAAGGACGAAAAGTATTAAAATTTTGAAAATTTGAAGGAAAAAAAAAGGGCAATAACTCCAAAATGGGTTATGGGATTTACTTCAAAATTGCAAGGTAGGTAGATCTTGACATGCTGCATATTTTTGCAATTTAAACTAGACCTCTATCTCTTATAGTTTTTGAAATATAAGACGAAAAGTATTAAAATTTTAAAAATTTGATGAAAAAAGGGCAATAACTCCAAGATGGGTATTCAGATTTACTTCAAAATTGCAGGGTAGGTAGATCTTGATATGCTGAACATGTATGCAGCTTGAATTTAACATCTATGTCTCACAGTTTTTGAAATAAAGGACAAAATGTACAAAATATGCCAAAGTTGCATAATCGGTAGAAATCGGCTGAAAGAAAAATTGCACAGAAAAACACATAATATATGTTAAATTACACATTGCCGTAGCTGCAGTTGAAATTTGAGCTCATTTTAACTTATACTTAAGCAGCAATAGACAATTGAAATTTCATCCCCCCTTTTTTCTATTTTTAGCTTGGTGGCAATCTTGGTTTGAAGTCGGAAACACCAGACACAACTTTGGAAGGGGGCCATCCAAGGACCATTCCACCAAAGTTTGGTTGCAATTGGCCCTGTAGTTTCTGAGGAGAAGATTAAAATGTGAAATGTTGACGGACGGACGACAGATGACGGACGACGGACGAAAAGTGATGGCAATAGCTCACATGACCCTTTGGGTCAGGTGAGCTAAAAAGGGTGCACTCGACTCGCAGTCGCAAGTGAAAAAGTTCACCAGTTGCTTGCCCATGGTCGGCGGTTCTCTCCGTGTAATCCGGCTTCCTCCACCACTAAAACTGGTCGCCATGTTATAGCTGAAATATTGTTGAAAGTGGCGTTAAACACCAAAAATAAAAAAGATAAAATCTGACCACCACAATGTAACTGAAACTCTTCGTGGGCACTGAATAAGATATCCAGGGGCGGATCCAGAGGGGGGCACACCCTCCCCCCCCACCTAAAATTGGAAAAAATATGATTTTTTTGCATAAAATTGTGATTTTTCACACGAAATACCCTAAAAATTTTGCAAGATTTTTTTAAGTGTGCA